>OOFB01038246.1:11899-28949 GCA_900323305.1 Trachyrincus murrayi
TTTTATGCAAGCGAAGCGTAAGTCAAACTTTCCCAAGTGCCTAGTGTACAGCTCTCAGACCCTGTGGGCTGGCTGCTTCAAACCGCTAAGACAACAACAACAAGAACACTAACACACACACACACACACACACACACACACAGACACACACACACACACACACACACACACACACACGCTTCCTATTGGCTAACGCTTCTGAGGGCGCGCCAGCTCCGCAGATAGGATGAAGCGGTGCCATGACGCTCGCGACTAATTCAATTATATGCGTCACCACTTCAGTACGCACACACAATTGGTTTATTGTGTGCAAGAAAAATGATATTAAGTCAAGTGTGAATAAGGTTTTTTAATATTAAGAAGGGGTTTTAAACGATGACTTAAAGACAGGGCTTCGAAGAACAAGGCAAACATGTTTTCAAATGAAATAAATCTGTGCTAAATCTACTGAATAGCCCTATAGCTTCCATATGCACCACGGCTTGGCACCCCGCTGTGTGAGCTGGTACTGGGGGGGATTAAAGATCATCATGATACCATGACCCATGTGATGTTGTGTTCTACTGAAAGGCGTGGGCGGCGTTTCCACCACCACGTCGCTGTAACGGGTATTCCTCCACTGTTGTCACCTACAGAGTCGACGACAGGGCGTTACCATAGTGATGTCGGACCCAGAGCTGTTGATAGGGCATTGCCATGGTAAAGTCAACCTACCTTCTATGGGATGTTACCATAGTACTTTTGAAATCCAGAGTCGACGATAGGGCGTTACCATGGTAACGTCAACCCAGAGTGCATGATGGGGCGTTACCATGGTAACGTCAACCCAGAGTGCATGATGGGGCGTTACCATGGTAACGTCAACCCAGAGTGCATGATGGGGCGTTACCATGGTAACGTCAACCCAGAGTGCATGATGGGGCGTTACCATGGTAACGTCAACCCAGAGTCAACGATAGGGTGTTACCATGGTAACGTCAACCCAGAGTGCATGATGGGGCGTTACCATGGTAACCTCAACCCAGAGTGCATGATGGGGCGTTACCATAGCAACGTCAACCCAGAAGCAGAACCGTCTGTCTCTCAAGAGTCTATGATAACTTTACTATCAAGAAACTTTCCTTTTGATAAATGTTCAAATCTAAATGTTACATTGGCTGGTTGGAGGACGGTTTATAACTGACCACATTCTGTAACGTAATAAAGTCATTCAATGTGATGAAAAAAAAGTCATAAATAACATAATGATTCATCTCCATTCAGAGTATGAAGAGTATGAATATTATTAAATAGGTTAAACACATTCTGCTTCTTTCCCACACACCTGTGTTGTGCCACGGTATCCACCTGTGTTGGGTTCCTGTGGGATAAACAGCCTTAACTGCTGATGTGACGGCAAATTAGTGTTGTGATTATCGAGCAGGGGAAGTCGAGTCATGTTTTGGTTATAGGCTACAACATTCCTTTTTTAAATTATTATCAAGCAAAGTAATTCATGATGATCAGTGTGTTTTAGGTTACGTAAGTAAAGATGTATAGCCTAGTTTTGTTTCTAGTCCCGGTAGACCAAATAAAATCCCTAGATGAACATGATTTATTTTTGGATGTCTTTTCTGGTCGAGGTCCTCGTTGGGAATCTCAACAGAATGGCTACCAGCTGTCGTTGAGAATAAGTGCCGGTCTGTGCTCTCTCTGGACAACATTGATGATATCTGTACTAGTTGGGAAGAAGACCTCGACACGACCTCTTCCCGAGACTCTGGTCCCGGCGGTCCGGGCGATCAGGACGCCGGGACCAGAGTCCTGTGGCTCGGCGGGGGCAGAAGAGGGGCCCCTCGGGGGGAGGCTCCCCATCGCTCCGTGCCGACACCCTTGATCTGGTGAACGGCTGTTGTCAGATCTAATAACCCCCGTTTGGCTTGGCATCGGTGTCCGCCTGGTAAGAGCTTGTCCCTTGTGTTGTGGTTGTGGTTGTGTGTTTGTGGGTGGATTTTAACAAGCGCATTCACACAAGAAGAAAGGAGAAAGAAGAAACGGGAAAAGGGTCTTTGCTGCCTACACGGCTGTCAGGACGTTGTTGTAACTTAATGTCCCCCCACAGTTGATTTGAGGTGTTTTCTACACTGTCAAGTGATTGTAAAAGATGTGTTTTAGGCTGAGAGTTGTAGGGAGGATGGGGGGATGTGTTATCCCCATGGTTACGACCCACGTCAACTTTGTGATGTATTGTGTATGAGCGTTATAATGAGCAATGTTGTATATGAATGAAATGCGCCACACACATACACACACACACACACACACACACACACACACACACACACACACACCGGGGCATTATACTGTAAGTGTCCGAGAAGCTTAAAGGATAACTTCGGGACTTTTCAACCTGGACCCTATTTTCCCATCATTTCGGGGTCGAAGAGACTAATGCGGACAACACTTTTTGAAAGTGGTCCAGTATTGAGCGAGAGCGCTTCAGCCGTCAGCTGTCTGCATTTGTGCAACGGCGCCCCGTCAATGCACGTCCTCTAAAAGTGCTTGTTTTTGCCACTGACATGCTCAACTTGTTATTATGGAAAGGATCCCTGCAGAGAAATACAACTCTGTTTGTTACTGTGTCTAACCAAGTCTTAGTGTTATCTGAAAGATTGTCAAAGTCATGGCTGAATATTCAGCTGATTTCGACAAGTGTGGACGAGGCTCTCTCGCGAGACTTCTCCTCCGGCGAGACTTGGTTAGACACAATAATAACAAACAGATCGACGAAAGGTGAAGAAAAGCGTGGTATGTCTCTGTGGGGATCCTTTCCATAATGCTGTCAGACACTTATAATCACAATCTGAGCCTGTCAGTGGAAGAAACAAGCGCTTTCAGAGGAGGTACATGGACGGGGCGCTGTTGCCCCAAAGGTTTGCATTGCAGACGTTTCGCGGCTGAAGGTTGAAGGTTGAATACTGGACCAATTTCAAAAAGTGTTGTCCGCATTAGTCTCTTAGACCCAAAAGGATGGGAAAATAGGATCCAAGTTGAAAATACAATGTACTTAACATTTAAAATGTGAATTTATGCCAAATACAAGTGAAAAACACACCGTGCCATGCTTGATGGGGATGTACTGCCATCTAGTGGCCGACACGGAGTTTATAAAAGGGGGGATTAATTCTGGTTTAATTTGCAGTAGGCTAGATTATCTAGAATTATGGATTTCAGTTTTTAATCTGGATTTATAGGATCCTGGCGCCTCAGGGATGGCAAATTAAATACTAATTAAGAAAAGCACAAAAATAATGGACGGTCGTTCAAGACAGTTGAAATATATAATTGTCTTTATTTTTTACATTATACTTAATATTGTACATATTGATAGAAATGTTTCACACCAAAAGTATTTCAATTTTCAGTTTTTGAAGACAGCAGGTCTTATTGTTAATGACTCTCAATCCGTCAACAATTAAAGAGGCTGTCCAAGAGGTATTTCTATAATTATATTAACTATTAACTCTATCATGTGTTCCCACATGATATTCCCTCTGTCGTATGAAACACCCGTACTCCCACATGATATTCCCTCTGTTGTATGAAACAAAACAATTCCATAACAGCGGATGAATATTCATACGCAGGATTCCTTCAATTAATCAATTAATTAATCAGGGGCAAACGTTCCAAACCCAACTGGAACAAAACTTGAATCTTTGCCAAAATTGACTTCGGTGTTGACGTCGGCGTTACCGGCCCTCGACGCCGAAGAACATCTGGAAGACGTTGCAGCAGCCCCGCTCGCTCAGGAACCGGTAGAGCAAGCCCAGGTCCATGTGGTTACCGCGGTTGCCGTGGGGATCGAACGACGCCTCCTCGAACCCGCTGAACTTCCGCATCGAGGCCCCGCCCCCGTCCTCCTCCAGGGTCATGTCCTCGCGGTGGCGGATCATGATCTTCTTCCAGGTCAGCACCTTGACCCTGCGGAGCACAGGGAGCTACACGTTACCTTGGAGACAGGGTGGTCTATAGCAGTGAGGCTAGGAACCACTGGTCCATAGTGATGGTTAGCCCGTAGGTTCTGGGTTCAAACCCCCAATGTCCGCAGCTTAACCTGTAGGCACCCTTGAGCTAAGACGCCCCCTAACCCCTACCTGCTCCCTAATGACCTGTCTCTGTACTGTCTAACCCCTACCTGCTCCTTAATGACCGTCTCTGTACTGTCTAACCCCTACCTGCTCCTTAATGACGCGTCTCTGTACTGTCTAACCCCTACCTGCTCCCTAATGACCCGTCTCTGTACTGTCTAACCCCTACCTGCTCCTCAATGACCTGTCTAACCCCTACCTGCTCCCTAATGACCCGTCTCTGTACTGTCTAACCCCTACCTGCTCCTTAATGACCTGTCTGTCTCTGTACTGTCTAACCCCTACCTGCTCCTTAATGAATTGTGTGTGAGTATGTGTGTGTGTCTCTCTAATACACACACCTTGACCAGAACTCTTCGCAGGCTCCCCGCGGCCCCTCCACGCAGACAATGCCAGGTTTCCCGGGCATGCTGAAGCCGGAGAGCCCCAGCTCCTTGGACCACTCCAGGATGTTCTTCCTCTTGCTCTTGTTGTAGATGTGGTGGCTGTAGATCCACAGCCGGCTGAACGCCTCCACCGCAGGGGGACCGCGAGCAGCGGCTTCCCCCCCGGCCAGCGCCGCAGTACAGGAGGAGGAGGAGGAGCCGTGGTCGACGTATCGCAGGGCGTTGTCCTTCACCCACTCCACGGCCGCCAGGACACACACGTCCCCTCTGCAGTTCTCCTGCAGGTAGTCGGTCAGGTCTGCCTGGAGACGCGTCTGTCGGGACCGGTTCAGATCCGTACACCTGGAGCGACGACAACAACAGACGTTAAAGCGTCTGTGGCGATGGGGAAATTGCGATTTTTTTCCTGAGGAGTAAAATACTCAAAACACAGTTGTCTGTTTTATGTGCAAGTTGTTTAAGTTGCGTGGGTTTCTACGGTGTTTAGCTCAAGGACGTCTACAGGTAGAGGTATGGACAACTGGGGATCAAACCCTATTTTCCCACCAGGTTGGAAGGTTCGCATTTCAGCTTTTTTGTTGAACACAATTCACGCATGGAATAAGAGTTAATAAGTTAGTAATAATAATAATGAATTGACTTACCGCACATTGATTTCTGGCAATACATTAGGATATTCAGATGGGTATGTGCAGGATAACGTGACGTCCAGCTAAATGAAAGAATAAAAACAGATTAAAAAACAGATTCATCATTCATCAGATACAGATACCAAGATGATGATGATGATGATGGTAGTGGTTGTGGGTCGTGTTTACCCCGTCGTGGCTGGACGTGTTGTCTATCCGCTGTCTCAAGAGGAACTGGGGTCTGGAGGGATGCGGAGGAGAGGCGCAGCATCCCTCCACGGACTCCCGCAGCTCGGCCAGCGCCACCTGGTCCGTGATCTCGAACTCCCTCTGGGCCGGGAACATGCTGGACAGCAGCTCTATCTCCGAGAGCTGAGCCTCTGCCCACTCCGACTGAGACATGCTGTGTGACCGATGAACTGGACTACTACTACCTGCTTATTTAGAGATGATCTTAGTATGCATTTCTAAATCAGTCAGGACTAAGATATTACTTTACTTTACTACTGCGTTATAATGATGCTATTTCCCTGCAAAAACGTCTGCAGAACGTTGATTTGCCCGAATTAACGTAACAAATAAAACACCACGTACCACGTTGGATGGGAACCTTTCGCACTGTCTAGATTTCTACCCGGTTTGTTTATTTCTGTTGCACTGTCTTTAATACATCTTTAATTACATAATTATTATTATTTGTTTGCACAAACTCGCACTTTGTAGATATGGGATTTGGCCAAAAAAATAAAATAAGATAAACAACAAGAAAGAATGCCTTAACATCCTTTAACGTCAACATGTATCCACTCGGACTGTTTTCGACGCAACACCACCGGGACTCCCACCGGAAGTCCCGCCGGAAGTCGTCACAGCGCGGACCCTGCAGTCTTCACATGCTGACCGCTTCTCTTCTCTCCACAACTACTACTACAGGTATCTGTCATCTTCTGTCCTTTGTTCCTCCACCTCTCCGACTGCGTCTCTTCTGTGCTCCGGTGACGGTGTTCGTGTGGAGGTGGTGGAGTAGTCCGAGCAGCTGAGCGACTTGTTCCACGTTTGGAGGATGAAGGAGGAGACAATCTGCTGCCAGCTGTGAAATCAAGTGAACTGAGTCCATCATGAGGGTTAAACTGGGTCCAGGGAGGGAGGCTTGTAGTTGGAGATTGTTTCATGTGTGAATAGGATGTCACCCAGGGGGGCTTTAGGTCGTTGCTACATATAAATAGAATTACTTTCGTTTTTATGTGGATTTGTATTTTATTAAAAACAATTTTTTTTTTAAATCTCTTAACATTTTCTGAAGGTGGAAATGGGAAAGAAACGTGTTAAAGACCGAGCCTCCCGCGAGGATGACGACATTGACTTGACAGGTAAACACCAAGAACAACAAGTCATTGTGATTCATCACATCGCTGTGCTGATGGTCACTGGACCGTGTCTGTGTCTCTGTGTACAGCTCCATCGTGCAGTCACATTCGGAAGGGGATCGATAACAGCTTCACGAAGAGACCCGCTGAGAACATTGACTGGAACGCATGTCAGGTCTGTAACGAGCAGCCGACAGAACCACAGGAGCCCACGGAAGACCCGGCGGACCCACCCGCAGTGTGGATGTGCTTGAAGTGTGGACACAGAGTGAGTGCATTATAGTTTTATTTACATTTGGACATTCGGCCGTTCAGCAGATGCTTTCATTGAAAGTGGCGTACAAGTGAAGCTGAGAACGATCAATATTGAGAGTAGCTACAAAACAAATTCCAAGTGCTGCACAACCAAGTTTCTTAACGACTGTACAGCGTAGTGTAGCTATAGGAATCAAGAAGACGATGTTGGTAGAACTATTTTATTGGTAGTGCATAATAGTATAGTATAATAGTATACATTTTAGATGACAAAAAAAGAGATGACAGTAGCAGTAAAAATCGTTCCACAAATGTCCACCAGTCAGTTTGTGACTTCACATTACTTGACCAGTGACCAGTGATGGTGGTTACCGTCTTTGTGGCTAACTGTTGGACATCTTCCCTCCCCAGGGTTGTGGTCGACTGTCGGAGAACCAGCACGCGGTCAAACACTACGAGGCCCCCCGCTCGGACCCCCACTGCCTGGTGCTCAGCATGGATGCCTGGGTCGTGTGGTGAGGGAGCGCTACAGTAGATCGCTGTCTTAAAGGCCGAATGACACTTCTGCGCGTGGGTTTCTACGTCACTGGCGGAGCCCACTGAGGCCGTCGCCTCTTCAAACATGTAAAAGTACACGTCAGGGTGACGGACGGCCCGCGTCGTCTTTCCTGAATCCTGTATTTACGTTTTCCTTGTTCATTAATCTTAGACTAGTTGAGAAGGTTCTCGTATATGTTAATTCATACAACACATCCTCTTCACATGATGAAGATCACCAGTCGTCACTGAATTAGTGAGTCTTGGTGAGTTTTTGACTACACTCCAGCACAGAACCATAAATGGAAGCACCGGCGTAGAGACCCACGGCGGATATTCAACGCAGAAGTGTAATTTGTCCTCAGTACATCCGTCATTGGGTTACGTTGCATTGTGTTGCAGGTGTTACATCTGTGACGACGAGGTCCACTACTCTAAAACAGGCCAGCTGGCTCAGCTGGTGACCAGCATTAAGAAGCAAGCACTGGCGGACCCCCAGAGGAAGTCTCCACAGAGGAGTGAGTCCCCCAGTCCTGTTTCTATGATATACCCTGTCTCAATGCTGCCCCTACTGCCTACCACTCCTGCTCCTGCGTACTGTGTCCCGATTCGAGTTGTACTGAGGTACTTCACCTGTCGCTTTGAATGAAAGCGTCTCCCAAATGTCTTCATCACTCAAACAAAGAAAAAATGTTCTCCCTCTTGTTCTCGCCATAGAGGCCAAGGTGGAGGCGAGTTCTGAAAAGGAGGAGAACAAGGAGAACGTGAAGAGAAGCGCTAAGGAGAGCGCGGGGAAGCCGTCCAAGACCAGCCCTGCCGAGAGCAGCCCTGCCGTCTCAGTTAAAGGCCTCAGTAACCTAGGCAACACCTGCTTCTTTAACGCTGTCATTCAGGTCAGGATGCACCCCGTTGGTCCTCTGCATATTCTATATAGTCTGCCTTCCCTTTGAAGCGAGAGGCCAGAGACGATGTCGTGAACTCTTAATTATATCTAAATAAGATATACCTCATTATCTCTAGATGGGAAATGAGGGAATAATAATTAGTCTTTTCTCTGAAATACTACGTTCACTACTAGGTTCACATTTTCTGCTGCTGTTGGTGAGGGCAGCAGGAATTGGACTTGTTGTTGTGTATGTAATGTTGCATGATGGGTGAACTGTGCGTGTCCTCTACAGAACCTCTCCCAGACCCAGCTGCTGAGGCAGGTTCTCAACCAGCTGACCCAGGACAAGAGCAGCTTGAAGATCACTCCTACAGCTGCCTCCAATCTGGTGGGTCCACCCTTCACTAGACCCTAGACTTGACACTAGACTTGACATCAGACAAGACCCTAGACTTGACCCTAGACTTGACTTTAGACTAGACTCTAGACAAGACCCTAGACTCACTATAGGACAGGATGACCTGGTGGTTTGGGGCATCCTGCTGTAGGAGGCCTCCAGGTAGACTGCGGACATTGCGCTTCGAACCCAGAACCTTTCGGCTGGGAGTCAAGCACCCTAACCACACATTAAGTCAGTCCATTAAGAGATGTTGTTGTCATATTGTTGGTTAACTCCAGGCCCCTATGGAGGTGCATCTGGACCACCCTGGCTCCCTCACCCTGGCCATGTTCCACCTGCTCAACGAGATCCAGGAGTCCAAGAAGGGTGTGGTCACACCGAGGGAACTCTTCTCCCAAGTCAGCAAGAAGTGAGTGGATGAGCACCGAGAGCTGAAAGGGATTTCATGTGTTTCTAAATGGCTGATGTTGCACCATCAGGTAGGATGTTGATTACAAACCATATCAAAATCTGATATTAAATACGTACAAAATATCAGATTAGACGAAACTGTATAAAGACGGGAACTTATTATATAGGGTCATATTAGTAACAAAATGCACAGAAAAACATGGTTGTAATCGGGAAATGAGATGCGCTTGCGTGTCTTGAAAAGCGCTACAATGAATTATTATCACGTGACGTCTCCCCCCTCCCTCCAGGGCGGCTCGGTTCAAGGGCTTCCAGCAGCAGGACAGCCAGGAGCTGCTCCGCTACCTCCTGGACGGGATGAGAGCCGAGGAGACCAAGGTACCTTCTCCTCCTCCTCCTCACAAGACACATCCCTCCTCCTCTTAAGACACATCCCTCCTCCTCCTCTTAAGACACATCCCTCCTCCTCCTCTTAAGACACATCCCTCCTCCTCCTCCTCCTCCTCTTAAGACACATTCCTCCTCCTCCTCCTCTTAAGACACATCCCTCCTCCTCCTCCTCCTCTTAAGACACATCCCTCCTCCTCCTCCTCCTCCTCCTCACAAGACACATCCCTCCTCCTCTTAAGACACATCCCTCCTCCTCTTAAGACACATCCCTCCTCCTCCTCCTCCTCTTAAGACACATCCCTCCTCCTCCTCCTCGAACCCAGAACCTTTCAGCTGGGAGTGGAACACCGTAAGTAACCGCTACTCTATCTAACCCCCGCAACCTTGTTCATTTCCACGGTATTCTGCGATCCAACGCCAATGATGCAGAGGTCCAGTAAATATCACATCAACCAAAGGTCAAAGTCAGCCCACACTGGTAGCCCAGCAGTACAGTATAGTCATATTTTTTCTTCCGACATAAACTTTAAATGTAGACCTCAAAGACGTACAACGTTTTCAACACCGCAAGCAACGATGAAAATAGCAGTTGAACTGCTTCTTTCGCTCCCTGACAGAATAAATCCGACATTTTGTTCCGCCTCTGTAACACTGTAACCCAAACCCTCCGAGTGCATTTGGAGAAACGTGCTGTCGTAGTTTGAGTCCAAGTTTCAGTCTGAATGTCTTGCGTGCTTCACAGAGAGTGACTACTGGGATATCGGAGACCTTAAAGCAGTCTGGAAGAAGCATAGACGCAGACCAGTCCAAAAGCACCATTAAAGGTGAACATGTGTCTACGATGAAGATGTATCCGTTGTGTTTATTCACTGTGCGTTGAAGAGTGAACTGTGTCGTGACTTTCGAGTTCATCTGATTCCAGAGTACGAGAAAAACGGACTCCCTAAAAACTTTGTGGACCAGGTGTTTGGTGGCGAACTCACCAGCACTGTCATGTGTCAGCGGTGCAGAACGGTACGTAATAGTCTTAGACACACGAGGCCTATTACACAACAGTGGCTGAATATTTATATATATAGATATATATAAAATACAATGACTAAATGTATAAAATGGATGCCACGTTGTGTTTTGTGCTCACAGGTGTCACTAGTGACCGAAACGTTTCTGGATCTTTCCCTCCCCGTTGCGGACGAGGTAACACACCGGGCGGCATTTAGTTGGTGTTAAGAATTACATTTATTTAATTTAAAAGTTTCAAATCATGACAACACTAGAATGCATGAGTGTGAATTTAAGTAGCTGTTACCTACTGCCCAGGTAGGCCACGTCAGACCACATCACTATGCTTTCATTTTCTAAATGATGTACTGATGTTGATTCTGATTACTCTGGTCTTACTCCTAATCGCCACGAGATGGCAGTATTTCAGCAAAACAAATCAGCCAAATTTGTCAGCAGGTGGATGGAGCTTTTCAGTGGTATACAGTTGATTGGCATAATCAAGTCAACTCCTCGTTATCATTTCATTTGATTATTTCCTTTTTAATGCGAAGGTGTACAGGAAAAAGAGCCTGAAGAAAGTAGTACCGAAGGCACGGGACTCCAGCCAGGAGGGCCGGGTCAGCCGGGAGGGCCTGGTCAGCCCGGTGCCGGACGATACCAGTGACGACGGCCTAGCCGGTACCGGCAGCAAGTACCAGCAGAAGAAAGCCAAGAAGCAGGCCAAGAAACAAGCCAAGGTAGGCTACCACGGCACCCTGGTCCGGTTGGTGTTGGTGCCTCTTACTAAGGCCATGTCCGCACTAATGTGGAGACATATATATTTTCTTCTCTCGCCAGAGGTTGCTTGTCATATTTCTAATGTGAGTTTGTTCCAAACCGTTGGTGCATAAGAGCAGAAAGCTGCTTCACCATACTTTGTGTAATTCATACTTAGATCAGCAATCAGAGAGCTATGAAGGTGCCGAACCATTTAGGGCCTTATAACCAAGTAAAATAATAACAAGTAAAATAAAAAATCAATGCTCAACGTTACAGGGAGCCAGTGCAAGGAGGCTAGAACTGGTGTAATATGTTCTCTCTTCCTGGGTTTCGTTAAAATTCTTGTTGAAGGCGACATTCTGTCCTTCCTTCCTCTTGTACCCCCAGAACCAGCGTCGACAGCAGAAGCTGGAGGGAAAGCCCACGCTGGACAGTCTGGCACCGGACGGTCCGGACGGGAGCTCGCAGGAAGACCCCGCCGGCCTGACCGGCGAGACCAACGGCGAGGGAGGAGCTCAGGAAGACGCCGCGGTGAACGATGAGACACCCGTCACCTCCCAAGAGACGTCTGTTACACAAAACGGCGAAGAGCAGCAGGAAGTTGCTCCGACCGACCAGGAAGGGGCTCAGACCGACCAGGAAGTGGATGCGCCCGACCAGGAAGTGGCTGCGCCCGACCAGGAAGTGGCTGCGCCCGACCAGGAAGTGGTTGCGCCCAACCAGGAAATGGCTGCAACCAACCAGGAAATGGATGTCACCAACCAGGGAGTGGTTGCAGCCAAACAGGAAGTGGTTTCAGCCGACCAGGAAGTGGCTCCGGCCGACCAGAAAGTGGATCGAGAAGAGGAGTCGGTTGCGGACGGCAACTGTTTTGCCGCCTTGCCAGAGAACGGCGCCCAGGAAGAATCCAAGTTGTCCGACAACGTGGACGAGGAGGAGGAGGAGGGGGAGGATGATGGTGAGGGAGCGGAGCCCGGCGTCGTGGGCAGGGCTAAGGAGTACACGGTGGTGAACCAGGACCCGGCGCTGGCGTTCCAGACGCTGGCGGGGCGGCCGGCGCCGGAGAAGCAGGAGTGCTCGGTCCAGTCGTCCCTCTTCCACTTCACCGAGGTGGAGCACCTGACCCACAACAACAGCCTGCTGTGTGTCGCCTGCACCCGGCGGCAAGGTGAGTAAAGACCGCTAGCGTGTGCGTGTGTGCGTGCGTGTGTGTGTGTGTGTGTGAAACCTGTGTTGAACTTGAATGCGAATTGTGAGCGCTGAATACATCACATCATTGCTGTATTTGAGCTACACTGTTTTGTCAAGTGTCACGCACGTGTGCGTGCGTGCGTGCGTGCGTGCGTGTGTGTGTGCGTGCCTGCATTGTAAAAAAAATTGTAATCCAAATGCTTTGACAGGACGAGAACTGCTTTCTGTCTGCAATGATGCTCACGTTGTTCTTAATACAGGCTCCCAGAAGAAGGTTTACACGGACGGTCTGAAGCAGATGTTGATCTCGTCTCCTCCTCCTGTCCTCACGCTGCATCTCAAGAGGTTCCAACAGGTAGGACACCTCCTTCATGAGAACCAAGTACTGTAGCACCTCCCTCATGAGAACCAAGTACTCTAGCACCTCCTTCTGAGGACTAATGGATGTGAATAACGTTGAATGGTGTGTCCCTGCTGTGTTCAGGTGGGCTACAGCGTCTGCAAGGTGAACCGACACGTCCAGTTCCCCCAGGTGCTGGACCTGGCTCCGTACTGCACTGCAACGTGCAAGGTAAACATTGATAGAAAACATAGCATCCATCATTAGCATTTAGCACTTATTGGAATTTAAGTTAAGAGATTTTTGCATTGTCTTGTTTTTGTGTCTCGTTAATTTTGTCGGCCAAAAAATGAATATGTCATGCTTGTGAGAAGTTAAATTAGAAAAGTTGGGTCCAATAAAATACTTAAAAGACAGGTCATTAAGGAGCAGGTAGGGGTTAGACAGTACAGAGACGGGTCATTAAGGAGCAGGTAGGGGTTAGACAGGTCATTAAGGAGCAGGTAGGGGTTAGGGGGCATCTTGCTCAAGGATGCCTACAGGTAGACTGTGGACATTGTGGGGAATCGAACCCAGAACCTTTGGGCTGGGAGTCCAACACCTTAGCCACTAGTGATCTGTGTTTCCTCCACCAGAATGTTCCGGAGGGGGAGTCCCAGGTGCTGTACAGTCTGTATGGTATCGTGGAGCACAGCGGCACCATGAGGTCAGGTCACTACACAGCGTACGTCAAGGCCCGGCCGGCCTGCCACTCCAACGGACTCCCAGCATCGGGTAAGACTCGGGGTGTGAATCTTTCAGTATCTCATGATTCCATTGGATTTCGATTCTTGGGGTCACGATTCCTGATTCAAAATCGATTCTGGATTCAGTACGTAAGGGTACTAACTTCAGGATCTACTCCAGTCTGCTGTGCGCTAAAAAAGGCGGTGTGGCAAATATTTTAAGTATTTCGTTTTTGTCGTAGTATTTTTTTTAGTACTAGTATTTGCCAACACTGTGGCCTGAGAGAAACAGCAGAATTTCGATCCTCTATATGTCCTGTACATATGGAAGAATTGACAATAAAGTTGACTTTGACTGACTTTTGACTCTCGTCGCTCTCCTCTTTCCCAGCCGATCCGGCCCGAGCACCCCGGGGTTCCTGGTTCCACGCCAGCGACAGCAGCGTGCACCCGGTGACGGAGAGCAAGGCCCAGGGCTCACAGGCCTACCTGCTGTTCTACGAGAGGATGTCCTCCTGACCTTTGACCCCCTGACCCCGACGAGAGCCCACCCACTCAGGGAAACACCACCACCACCGCTTCAGATCGACAATAGAAACTAGGATCTGATCTGAAGTACAGCTGGACCAATGCGGACTAGGAACCATTTAGTCAAACATCGAAAAAGGCATTTTTTTTTTCATTTCTTCTTTTTTCCTCTTTTAGTTTTTAAACAGAATTTATGAAATTCAGAACTATTAACGATTCTCGCTTTCTCAACTTGATTTTCTATCTTATCTACTGTAACGTAACACTCAAGGTCATCGCTTGTTATCTCTTGGACAAGCCACACCAGATCTGTTCGTAAACACATTTCAGTTTTTTATTTTATTTATACTGTTGTTCTGTTTCAGAATAACGCATCAATGATGGAAATTTAATTGCCAGTTCAAAATGGAAACCTCTATCGACTTAACAGAGTTGTGTAGCCTATTGCTGCACGATTGCAGTTTGTGCTTTTAAATATTATACGACTAGAAAGAAAACATGAATTTGCAATGGCAGGCAGTATTAACAGGTCTGTATTACGTTTTTTATTGCCAATGGTATGTTGTCATCAAGATAATTTGTCTGCATTTCCTCTGCGTATGATGGATAAGTATCAGTATGTTTGCAATTTACGAGTTGAGCTGCTAATATTTTTGAAGGGAGCAAAGTTTAAACAAACCAACGCCAACAATACCTGAAAGACATGAATTAATGATAATTAATTCTATATTATATTACTATAACAACACACGGGCAGGAGACCCCTAAGGCTGACTGACTAAACTAATGTAGTCTGTTCATAAATCTGGATGATGTGTAGGACATAGGAAAAACCCAAACTAAACAATTATATATTTACAGAATGTGTTCTAGCCTGATGATTAAAAACTATTTCTTATGGAGTATTTATACCTGCATTTTCTTTCTTTTTTTTTTTACATTGGTGTACATATTAATAAACACTTGATGTAAAATAGCAAAATGTGCTCACATTCCTTTGCACTGCTAGTGCGAAGAGCGCCAGTGCGCATGCGTCAGAAAAGCGCTTCCTGGTCACGTGACACACGGGTGGACGACAACACTTCCGTGGTCGCTGAGCGTTCACGAGATCGTCGTTTTCAGATGGCAGGTCAGTGGTTTATGTTTATATTATATATATATACTATACATATTAAAGTATTAATGTTGTGTTCACCGCCGGGGAGAGGGTTTTGAGAGACAGGTGTCTTGATCACGTCAGGCCTGATTGTTTTCCTATCTTTATATCCATAACGTTCATTTATTATTGGAGTCGTTTGTCGCGACTGTAACGTTATGTGCTGCTGTTGTTGTTGTTGTTGTTTTATTGCCGATATACCTGCCTACTTCTTCTTCACACCCGACAACACTAAACATGAGTCAGCGTTTTTCTGACTTGTTTCTCAACTCCGTGTCTGTCACTTATTGACTCTCTCGGACACTATCTCGGACTCCTTTCTCCCAAGTGACTTAGCAGTACTGTTGTGTTGAGATGGGCCGACGTGTGAATACATTCAGACTCCTGCTTTACGGCCTGACGTAAGGGTTAGGGCGTCATCGAACCCGGTGCCTTCCAGCTGCACCCCCTCTGGAGTCCTAGTCTTTCATTAACACCACCCAAGCCAGGCCATGGTGTAGTAGGACATTTACACGAAACCACTTAAGCCAGGCCATGGTGTAGTAGGACATTCACACTGAACCCTCCCAGGCCATGGTGTAGTAGGACATTTACACTGAACCCTCCCAGGCCATGGTGTAGTAGGACATTTACACTGAACCCTCCCAGGCCATGGTGTAGTAGGACATTTACATGGTGTAGTAGGACATTTACACTGAACCCTCCCAGGCCATGGTGTAGTAGGACATTTACATGGTGTAGTAGGACATTTACACTAAAGCTGCTCCCCAGGCAGGCATGTGACTCATTCACAGGAAAGGATGCATTTAGCAGAAGTGTTCATTTTCACAAGTTTCAAAAGCGACACCATTCTGATCTTCGATTCATAAATAAACGTGTTTGTTGTTACACTTGTAGCTTAACACTTGAACTATTAACGTACACACGTCCAACAGATCTGTTTGTATTCAATTCGAGGTCCAAAGTAAAACCCTATCAGACACACATATAACTGTGTGGTAGTTTATTAGATAACGTGGTTCAGTATTTCATCTGAAATGTCTGTTAGTCTGGGGTTAGAGTCTGGTTCAGGTCCAGGTACTGAGGTTGTGGACTGGGGACTTGTTCTCTTATCTTAAAAGTCCAAAAAGATCTGACTGCAGAGACTTGCGACGGCCTTCCAAAACTAGTCCTGTATTAGATTAGCTGTAGTTTAGCAGTAGTTATGCATAATAGATTATGGGACGGATATGGACATAGATTGTTCTGGTCATTTCTTGATGACTGAAGGATTTACAACTAAAGTCTCATTGTGAAACACATCCATCATTGTAATGTAATGCCTGACCGGAAGGCACCTTGAAGAAGATACCCTAACTGGTCCTTAAAGGAGAACTTCACCGCTTTTCAACCGGCTTAGTATCATGTCAATGTGGGTAGTGTATGCAAATGAACAATGTTTACCTTTCCTCCATGTTGCCTGCACCCACATCTCCCCCGCTACTTTTGTCCACCGGATGATAGCGTCACCTTCCCGCCATCTTACCCCAACTCCGTCAAAAGACGGAGTTGGGATAAGATTTAGCATCTGTGCTGAGCTGCGCCCCAGAGACACAGAGAGCATCGGCAACAACTGCAGGCGTTCACACTGTAGCCCTAATCCCTAACAGATAGAGATAAGGTTGTTTTTCACACTGTAGCCCTAATCCCTAACAGATAGAGATAAGGTTGTTTTTCACACTGTAGCCCTAATCCCTAACAGATAGAGATAAGGTTGTTTTTCACACTGTAGCCCTAATCCCTAACAGATAGAGATAAGGTTGTTTTTCACACTGTAGCCCTAATCCCTAACAGATAGAGATAAGGTTGTTTTTCACATATGTGTGTGTGTCTCTCTAATACACACACCTTGACCAGAACTCTTCGCAGGCTCCCCGCGGCCCCTCCACGCAGACAATGCCAGGTTTCCCGGGCAT
>OOFB01038246.1:65226-80987 GCA_900323305.1 Trachyrincus murrayi
CCTGTTTTACCACCAGGTGTGAGTGATCCATCACACATCTGGGTGGACACTCCCACTTGTGATGTCACTAGAGGGGTATTCACATGACAATTTTGAAATGGCTTGTAATGGCTACTCACTGTGCTTGTGTGTGTGTGTGTGTGTGTGTGTACCTAGGAGCAGGACATGGTTGCTGTTTTGTTTGATCAGAGTCTCGGTTTACAGTCGTGTCTCATCTTCTACCTGGGAGAGGTCTGGACCCACACCTTGAACAAACCTCAGGTTAAAGGTGTGCATTATGAATAATTCAGGGTTAGGGTTAGGGTTAGGGTACAGGTGTGAAACCACACGATATCAGGGACAGAGGGGGATTAGGCTATTGTAAATGTATAGATTTTAGTTTCGGTTCTTTTATATTTGTGTCGTTTGAGACACACATTGTGTAAAAAAGAATAATATAGCATAATGACATAGGATTAGTGTGTGTACTCATTTGTTGTTTACTTAATAAATTAACTTAAAAAACGCTAAAAACATGCATAATAGAGATGTTATTAAAGAAAAGGGTCTAGTTTTCAGTGCTAGCCTCGGGACGTGGTTGGATCCATTTGTTTAGCAGGTGGAAGGTAGCGCCCAAGCAGGTTACACGGGTTAGGGATGTTTTAACACAACAACGTCCGCCTCACACACCGAGCAGGAACACAAAGAAGAGTCACATGACCTCGCTCCAGACAAACTACCGGACCTTTTCTCGTAAACTCGTCATGAACTCATTCTTCCTGTTCTGGTCCGATGTTTGTGCCATTGTTTGAAACGAACAAAGAAAATTGACCAAATCCATTAATTAAACATTTATTTCCGAAAACACATTTGACTTGTATATCGAGGCCAGTGCTGTAAAAAAAAAGTGTAAAAATATACAAGGAAGGCATCGACAGGCTCTGCTTTCTGTGAACGTCAAGCACTCGAATTTCACTCGAATCAGAGGCCCAGTGCATAGTTTGTGTTTGTCAAAGCGCCGATCAGCTGATAGAGGGCAAACGTTAACCTGTATGCTCAGTGCTGTAATTACATTTCAGAGACATTCTCTCGTTTTAAAGAGTAACTACACTGTGGACTACAAATGTGGGTTTTGCTGCCATTTAAAAAAAATAGCCCGGTCTATTCTGGAAGACATCCACAAGATAGAGGCCTACTGAAGGCCTAAGGCTTAGCAACCTTTCTTAATATATACATTCAGTAAACAAATATAGTTTACCCCCAAAAAGCTGACACTACCACCAGTTAATAATTCACCCGCCCCAAATCATGCATTCTGAACAGTGTACCGTCGGATTCGGTTTCAACCTGAAGGTGGCAGCAAACTCGCCAATGTAGACTAGTATGTCGTTACTCTTTAAAGAAAACACTATGATCAATGTATTAAAGCAGATCAAACGAAGAATCAAACAAAACATAAATCCTGCAACGATTTTAACAACAGCAGCAGCACAGCTGGCTCTCATTAAAACTCACTGGTTCTCCAAACCGTATTCTGCTCCTTTAAAAAGAAACCGATTTTAAAACGATGTGTCCCAGTTTCCAGTAACCGCCTTCCGGGCAGCCAATCAGTCTTTAGTTCACGTTTCAAGTAGTCCACAGTCTTATTTTGTCGTGGCGTTGTTGTTTTACTGGAACCTGTTGGGTGTGTAGATGACGGACGCCGGGCCGGGGGTGTAGGCCGGGGCGTAGCTGTAGGACGGCTGGTAGGTGTATGGCTGGTAGGAATATCCCGGCTGGTAGAGGTTCCCGCCGGCGTTGTACACGACCCTCTCGTCCTCCTCCATGGTCCTGGGCGCGTGGCGACACAGCAGGATGACGCCCGCCACAAAGAGCAGCGCGCCGGTCACCCAGCCGATGTAGAGCGCCTCGCCCAGCTCCCTCCGCTGGGCGTCGATCAGCAGGGGGTTGTAGAAGTCACGGATGATCACGTGGCCCGTCCACGACACGGGGATGAGCGTGGTGATGCAGGCCATGAGGAAGAGGCAGCCGCCGGACACCAGCACGATGTGCTTGGTCCTGGCGCGGTGGTCCACCACCTTGGTGCACTTCATCCCCACGGCCGACACCACGAGGGCGAAGGTGGCGAGTGCGACGGCGCTGCACATCAGGCCCCTGGCGGCCTGGAGGTCCGACGGGAGGAACAGCAGGGAGTCGTACACCTTGCACTGCATGCGGATGTTCGCCTGCCGGTAGCAGTTCATCCACAGGCCCTCCCACCGCGTCTCCATGACGATGATGTTCTCCTCGATGAAGGCCGTCACCTTCCACATGGGCAGGCCGGTCACCGCGGCGACCCCGACGAGGCCGATGAAGCCGATGACGAGGGCGATCAACTCGCAGCAGATGGCCTCCCGCCGGTCCTTCTTCTCATTCCTCTTCTTCTCCTCGTACACGGACTCCTCGTACATCTGCTGCGTCTGGGCCTGCGCCTTCTCGTCGTAGTAGGTCCCCGCGTAGGACTGCGGCGGCTTCGTGTAGCCACTGTAGGCCGTGTAGGAAGTCATGACGGTGGCGTTCAGAGTGGAGAGAGAGACCGACCGTCTCTGGCGTCTGAATGACAACGGATGTGGAAGGAAGGAGCTTTAACACCCCAGAAGTTATGCTAAGGATGGCATGTGATCCTACTGGTTCAGCTGCTTTATAGGGCCGTACACGGCGGCCACGCCAACCACTGATACCGGTCTCACGGCACTCAAAGGGTACATTAGCATAAACAATGGGCCATTTAGTGTCTTGATCTCAATCTCTCTCTCTCTGGATGTGTTTTTCATCAGGCTCTGATTGAATCAGAGTCATAGTGTCAACATTTCACCAGGGACCCGAGAGACATTCCACTATTGTTCTGGAAACCAAACCAGGAAAAACATTCTGGTTTTCGACAAATGACAAGGGTTGTGTCAGCTTTTTGGGCGGTAAACGAAATGATTAAACGAAATGATGAACTAAAAACATCCTTCAGTTAATACTGAAGGATGTTTTATATATATATAAAAAAAGTACAAGCCTTAGGCCTCTATCTTGTTTTAGAGTTGAGTACAAACCTGGTTTTGGTATAGCTGTGATCTTTCATAGCGTATTTTTTACCCTTAAATGCTCACAAAGTTCTGTTGTTTTTAGTAGCAAACCATTATTATAATTATACAAATGTTGGGAGGGTCATCACGTCTGCCCTCCTCGCTTTTATATTATTTACTTCAGTATTTCTTGGAAAAGAAAGAATCTCAATCAGTTACTTTACGCCCCTGGTAATATTAAAATACAGAAGACTTCCTCCTCCCTACTCTCACTGTGGACTCCTCCACTAATCCAGGACAATTTACGGACAGACCAAAACAAACCAAAAACAGTGTGTAGTACCACACCCGGCCACCAGGTGTGTGTGTATTATACTTGGTATTATGAACCCTTGGTGCACGCGGAGCAGGTACGGAGGAAGGCGTGTTGCAGGTACATTTGAGCCTGAGTTTCACTGTAACATCAGAGGTCCTTTCAGACAGCCGCTCACACCTATCTGTCCCTCGTTCACACGCCCATCACACATAGATCAGCAATGTTTACACTTTCACATTTCATTTAAACTATATAGATTTCAAGATGTTTATTTGTCACATACATACACGGGGTGTGCAGTGAAATGAAAGTATAGTTGTATAGTAGGCCTACTACAATAGTGCTATTGTACTGTTTTGTAGTTCTTAGCATGTTGTTTTAATCTATTTTACTCTCCTGTAATTCTGCTGCTGTGACCTGATCCTAGGATCCTAACGATCCCACTTGACCTCCATATTCAAACAACACTCCTATCCTGCTTCTCTCAGGTGTAGCCGGACCGTCCCCCAGACTAGGGTTGACCCCTAGTACACACCGAGTCGAAGTTGATAGTTTTACTATTTCTGCACTGAACTATTTTCGGTTTTAGACTGCTGAGTTCCAGTCACCGAGGGTGAATTCAATAACAGGGTTTTCTGGCAGGCACGAGACATAGTTTAGTCTAGACAATAATAGGAAACCAGACAAGTGTCAAAAGTTTCCTCAGATTTTTGAATAGGAGTTAGCGGTTAATCAAAATGTGATAGTCAGTTGAATAACAGCCTATCTGAGTCTCTTCCAAGTCTCCTCGTGTCCTGCTAGTCTCCTCTTCTATACAAGAACATCAGCCGAGTACGACTTTTAGACAAACATGCCATCTGTATCCGGCCTAAAATACAAATCTTGACTTGATCTATGACTTTTTATCTTGACTTGATCTATGACTTTTCATCTTGATCTATGACTTTTTTAACAAGCTTCCTTTGGTTCACAGAATAATGTTCAGCTATCAATCAACATTGTGTTGTATTTATTGTTCCTTAGCTGGAACATCTCTTCCACCATTGTCTTGAATAGATGACCCGTCTCCCCTTCTCGTCTGAGTTCATGTCAGCAGTGGTACTTTGTATTCCCACTGATTTAATTGATTTAATCTTCCAGACAGTCACGGGCAGTTATCTTCTTCTCATTGTGTGAGTATCATGTGCTCCTCTTTTGTTTTAGCATGTTTCCCCTTCGTAGAATGTATTGTTACAATCCCCCAGATCAGCAGACGTGGCCATGGCAACAGTTTGGACCCAACAACACGAGTCGGAGGACAGAACGTGCAGCTCGATGGACCACTAGCCAGGTGCATCCTCGAATCTGATTGTAAACAGGAAGTGAGGGGGCTTGACACAGGAAACACATCAGACTAGTGAGACCCACATATCCCATCTGGAACTCATAAAGTTGACCTGAAACGTGTGGGGTTTTTTTGCCTATGGAAATGAATATCCAGAAGATATTAGGATGAGGCACAGAGCTAAAACCTTTTCAACAATACACACAGATTATAACAAGACCACAGCACAAGCTGGGACAAACTGCTGGACACGCAAACGTTGGAGTTATTTGCAGTAATTTACTTTTATTTGCGATCAGAATATCTTTCCTCAGAGTACGGTTGGGGTTTGTGTGTAAACCTCACATTTAACATTGAAAATTGATCATGAAAATTATATCTTAAATTACAATATTACCATACAATATATATCATCACCTTTAATTACCAGATAAGTGCTTCTTCATCACACGTCAGGGCAGATGCCTCCTGTCCCGGTTGTGGCCCTGTTCTCTAAATTGTGTAATAAATCGCACAACTACAGCTCCATAGACCTGTACGATACAGGCTGTATCGATGGCAGCATGGACGTATTCCGTATCAATAATGCCTGGCTCAACTGTCCGTAATGTCTACATCTTTTAGTTTGTTTTGCGTCTACATTTCTACTACTTCAATATAGAGCTAATTAATATTACTTGTATTTAAAAAACATTATTTTTATCTCCTTAATTAATGTCCTGTGCTTGCTGCTGTGACTCCCTAACTGCCCATCTGGGATTAATAAAGTACATTTTTATCTCATCTCATCTCAATCAGGACGTCGCTGTGACTCCACACGCGTGTGGATTGGCGTGTGCGTGGTGCAGCCCCTCAGACGTACTGATGCTTCCCGTAAAGGCTCCCGGGCTGCGTCGATCGCGCCAGGTCCACCGTGTCCTCCTTCAGGTCCTCCTCAGTGCCTTGCGGGGCCATGCGGTACTCCTCGGCGCCGTACACCAGCATCTCCTTGTCCTTCTCCCGGCGGGCCGAGTATCGGTAGAGGAGGATGATGCCGGCCACCAGCAGCAGGCCGGCCGTGGCCCAACCCACGTAGAGCGCCGCTCCCAGCTCACGCTTCCGCGCCTCCACCACAGCGGGGTTGTAGAAGTTGGTGATGATGGTGTGGGCCGTCCAGCAGACGGGCAGCAGGGTGGTGACGCAGGCCAGCAGGAACAGACACCCGCCCACCGCCAGCGTCACGTCCTTCCCCTTGGGGTTGCCCTGGCAACAGGAGGTTCTGCGCGTGCCGCAGAACGCCACGAGCAGCGCGGCGGTCGCCACACCGATGGACACCACGGTGAGGGCGCGCGCGGCCTGGAGGTCAGGGGTCAGGATGAGCAGCGAGTCGTACACCTTGCACTGGGTCCGGATGTCCGCCTGCCAGATGCAGTTCATCCACAGCCCCTCCCACAGCATCTCCATGACGATGATGTTGGCGCCGATGAAGGCGGTGACCCGCCACATGGGCATGGCGGTGATGGCCACGGTGCCGAACAGCCCGAAGAAGCCCAGCACCAGAGCCAGGACCTCCAGCTTGGCCTTCATGATGGAGCTCGCTCTGGTCCGGTCTCTGCAGGGGAACTAGTGGAGCGTTTCCGCGATCAAACCATCTTCAGCACCTCGGTGACAGCACAGAGGTGCTGCAATGCCATCCTACAGGTTTGGCCTCGGTCAGCTGATCAAATACCACCCCTTTAAGTTTCACTGAGGACTTGAACCTCGCCTGACGTTTGTCAGTTGGTATTTCTGTTTCGGGGTTAAACTGTGATGGAAGCTGGAAGCTAAAGCTAAGCTTTAGACCAGTGACAACACTTTCCCCATTCATATGTCCTAAAAACTCAGCGATTCACATGCGGCTTCTGTAGAAGGTCTTAAAATCTACTCTGTACAATTTTACATTTGGCCCAAATTATGGACAACATGGTAGATGAATGGTCTGTGATTTTATTAGGAAATGTTTGAATTAATTAGGGGGATTTCACAGGCCTGTGTGTGTGTGTGTGTGTGTGTGTGAGAGGAGTTATTGAAAGCATCACAGTAAGTGTGACAGAGAGCAGGAACAGAAACCCGAGGACCCGTCCAACAGGTCTGGTGACACGGTGCTACTGGCAAACCTTCACTTCAAATGTAAACACATCACTTCCTGTAAGCCGACTGAAAAAAAATACATTTAACTCGTCACCAAAACATTAGCCCTTGGTACTATGCAGATCCCCACAAAATCAAATCATTCAACAATGAACAAACCGTTTAAAAGGACAGCCTAAAACTGATGTTAATAAACAGATATGTGGGGGTATATAAGTTTATATCAGACTTTATATTTGGACATAGAAACTGAACCCTAATTGTAGCCGATCTAAAGGCCTAATGCACCCACCCAACATTTAGTATCACGTTTTATTTTTTATCACGTTTTACTAAAACAAAGTGTTTTAAAAGGTCGAGCTAAAGAAAATACATAGATTAGGGGTCAAGAAAGCGTTTTTTAATTACACATGCATGGTGCACGTACACCTGTGCCCCCTACTGGACATCAACTGAAACCAAGTACAAATATTAAATATTAAAGTAACCATTCGTTCTTTATTATTGGAATGTATAGTGGACATCACACCGTATAGTTAATATAACTAAAGTATATGTGCAATTCACTTTTAACCACTGGCAGTTCCCCTTTCTCAATGTGTCCTCAACTGAAAATAAAAGTAAAACAGCCAATGTGAGCCATGTGGATTGGCCCAACTCTAACCTGTCCACAACACCAGCTCAGCCTAGAACACAACAACAACAACAACACAGGGTTGTCTACGACACCGACAGGCCTGTTGAAAGAGACCGAGATGCCCTCTAGACTGGTGGAGTTTAGGGGCTGATAATGTGACGGACAGACGGCCGGGGGGACCGTGTGATAAAAGAGCTCTCCGGGCTTTTGTCCGGGTTGAGGAGGTCAGCTGACAGGCCGCCCGGCCCGTTAGCCGGTCATCACGGTGTCAGGGGAGCCATTACTGCACACACAGGAGCTCGCAAGGTCGGTGACGGGTGAGATAACGGAGGAGGATGCAGGGAGGAGGATGCAGGGAGGAGGATGGAGGTTCCCTCACCTTGTGGCCAGACGACCAGGGACCGGGACCGGGTTTCTTCACCCGCCTGAATGAATGGACCCATAACCTGTTAATAAAGACACACTTCATGGATATCAGACGGGATTGGAGCACACACATGCGATACAGTAGTACAGATCTCACCTGAAGCGATGAAACCACGGCCCTCCGACCTTTAGGCCTGGAACTTAAAAAAGTATTTTCAAATGTGATCAATTCTGCTCCTTTGACTTAACGTGAAAAAAACATGCAAGGTTTTGCTGGACAGCCAAAATGCAGCTCTATAAACGTGATGATATTTTATATAGTTTATATATATATATATATATATATATATATAGTGCTTCCAGACCAATTATATGCACAGTGCTGTGGTCCATTTTCAGAATAAAAGCATGCCTTTTACCGATTGATTATTCGGAATAAAAGCATGGCCTATTCACCGATAGAATAGTCGATAGCGGATCGACTAAATCGACAAAAGTCGTCGATAGTAAGAAGCGTGAAGCATATGAAAATATGATAACACTGCTGGGGAACATCTGGAAATCGACGTTTTCCTAAACGACGTTTTTAAAGTTTTTTCAAACGACGGTTAACATACAAACAAACGCAGAGATCTTTTGGATTTGTAAGTACGAAACAAGGGTATTTATTATGATATCAATACATCTTTTCTATATACACACACAGTAATAAAAATGTAGTTTTAGCACAATGAGCTTCTCTATAAGAATGACTTTCACTCTCCAGACATCAACGTCTTGCTCCTTGATTGCTTCAGCATATTTGGACCTTCTATTGAGCAAACTAAATACTTTATATGCGGATGTACCGATAAATTATGGAAGAATGTGAATAAGTTAAAATCCATACGTTGTGACCTATCACAAGTGAACTTGGAAAAGTAAATAAAAACAAACGTTTAAACACACAAAGGACCTTCCAATTGAGCTTCATGTGCAGGTCCTGTGTGAAAGTGTGCTTGTGTGGAGTGTCACAATGAGACCTATAAATGGCATTGCAGATGGAAAGCGTCATATATATTCATACACAGTAAACTTGAGAAAATGGTTTCACAGTAAACCTTAAAGAAAACAAAAACCACGTGAGACAGCCGATGCAAATTCAAGTAAAACAGGATTCTGTTAAGTTAAAACAAATTAAAATCCCTTGACCTCCACAGCAAGAGTTTTGGAAAACATCATCTCTGCAATTCTATTCCATAAAAGAAGAAGCAAAAGTATTTAAAAAAAAAAAGAGAAGATATTTCAGTCTGCAAAACATAAAGAAATTCATTATTTTAAATAAACACAAATCTGTTTTTAAAAACCAATACCAGTGTATACGCGTGTGAAAATGACAAGTGAACTACAGTAAACTATGCACCACTGAACTGGTTATTTGCTATTCCCAACTTTACAGAAGTCAAAAATAATACACAGCTTGTACCCGAGAAGAACTCAATAGCCACAAAGACAGAAATGACCGCGTCACAAACACCCCGATTTGGCAACGAAAGGCAGAACGTCCCGGACGCCGCCGGTATGTCTCTTGATTGTACCCTTATAGCTGGACTCTCGACGGGACCTCGGGGCCCGTCTTCCTCCACCTTCCCCTGCTCTGGCCCCTGGATATTGCTCAATCACTTGTCAATGACTGTACAAAAAGAAGCATTTAAAAAATATTGATTAGGATATACGTTCTGATAGCTGTGCGAGATATATATATATATATATACGTCAATGCCCATGCATTGCTGGAGAGGGAGCGAGGGAGTCGAGCTGAAATGGATAGATCTTCTTTGTCGTTTTCCAATCGTGAATCTTCCTTCCGCTCGTGTTTTACGTGTCACAGTCTGAGGAGCAGTCCGAACGCTTCCTGCGAACCCACACCTCCCCCTCGCTGCTCCCCCCGCTGGCGGCACCGTGTCTCCCCATCTGGGGCAGCCTCTTAGGACCAGCACCCCCGGTCTCCTCCTCCTCCTCCTCTCCTCCTCCTCCTCCCAGGGTCAGAGCCATGACCGGCTCCTCCAGGTCGACCTGGTCAGGTGGGGGTCGGCCGACGAGGGACGGCTCCTCCTCGTCGCTCAGGATGTCCGTCTCCTTCACCTCCTCCTGGTCCTCGTACTCCTCCAGGTCGAACTGCTCCTCCACCCAGCGGTCCGTGTCCCCCGCCAGCTGCTCCTCCTCCTCCTCCTCTGTTTCTGCTCCTCCCCCCCGCTCCCCCTCTCCCTCTCCCGGGGGGTCCTGGGGGGTCTCCGGGGGGGGTCCGGGGTCAAGGTCTGGCTCGCGGTCGAACACGATGTCTGTGTCAATAGTGAATCGGTTCCGCACCAGCTTCCGCCTCCCCAGGGTTCGGGTGGGGACGGAGACTACACACAGGAACACACAGATATTAGGATGCTGATCTGAGCCTCGAGTTTTGCCTTTCCATGGTCCTCATTTATGTCTCCAATGCTTTACAAATAAGGTATCATCATCATCATCATCATCATCGCATGAGTAATAAGCTTGTCCCCCCAATGATTAATACATATTTCTTATAATATATAATAAATACAACTATATATAAACCCAAGATTGGCAGCTGAAAGACGTACGTGATGAGACAATTATCACGTTTGACAGCCCATCATTTTCGTTCTTCTGTTCAGAGTTGATGTTCAGACGCTAGAGGGTTCTGATCAATCTCTCTGAATGGGAAACTTCCCAAAGTTAAACTAATGATCGTTTTAATTTGCCAGAACGTCTCATAATGACATATACAGGTACAGTCGGTTAGCATGAAATGAAACCGGTATAAGCTCGCACACCGCACTGTACCGGTAAAACTGGAAAACGCCCAACCCTCCTTATAACGTCTCATTCTGATGAAATCATACAAACAGACTAAACAGTTGTGATGATCAAACAGTCTGATCATGTAACCTAGAGTAAATGGGCGTGTCTTTACCTGCTCTGTTGATGGCGGGCCTCGCCCCCTTCAGGGCACACAGTCTCTTGCCTCCGAAGGGGATGTACTGCTGGCTGAGAGGCAGGCTCTCTGTCTTCAGCAGCTGGCGACGCTGCTTCTCCCTCAGGATGGAGTGCACCGTCTTCAGGAAGTCCATCCGGCTCTCTGGGGAACTGGGGGGGGGGGGGGGGGGGGGGGGGGGGGGTGGGGGGGGGGGGGGGGGTGGGGTTGTGGGGGTGGGGGGTGGGGGGGGGGGGGGGGGGGGGGGGGGGGGGGGGGGGGGGGGGGGGGGGGTTAGGGTGGTGGTGGTGGTGATGATGATAATGGTAGTGGTGATGGAGATGATGATGGTGGTGGTGGAGGAGGGTGGAGGAGAATCTTACCTGCAGCAGAGCTGGAAGCTTCTCTCTGGTCTTCCTTCAGACTCTGACTTGATGTGGACTATCTCACACACCGCCGTGCCCTCCCCATCTGGACGGAAAATACCGTTAGGAATTCATCTCCACGACCATTTGATGTTCATCGCTGAAAGTACTTTCTAATGACTTAGAAAAATAGTTTTTAATTTGAAACACACGGCTGAATAGAGCCAAACTGAGGCGGCCAAGCATGCAGATTATGATTGTCAATGTTTTACCAAATGCTTCAGTTTTCACAAAACCTCACAAAAACCTAAACCTGGCAGATTCTTCTTACAGTTAGATTTTTAAGGATAACAAAGTCACGCCATAAATGATCACTTCTGTGTTTGGGCAGAGTGTGAACAATGTCTGAAACCGTAATTGGGAATGGCTATATAAACAACCATGACCCTAAACCATCAAACAGACCAGGACAGACGTTCCAGCCCCCTACCTCCGTTAGCCAAAGCTCTGACTTGAAGGGTCTCTGTGGAAATCATGTGACGGAATCGGAATGGATCCTTTTCTTCGGAGGACATGGACACGCGATGTGAGCTGCCCTGCAAACATTTACAGGCGAGAGTTAGCTTTGCACTATTTTACAAGTCTTTTACACTTTTAGGTTAAACACGACAACGTAGCATTCACAGACTACAGCATCTTTCCTAAGTGCGGTACGGCAGAGACGGGCATTTCTAGTGCGGTGTGCATAAAACCTGATCTCATACAGGTGACCTACTAGACTAGTTCTGAGAGTGGATCTCAGACAAGGTGGTCGACACACGGGGGCCCTGATAGAACAGGATTCTATTTTAAAACACCGCACTTGTTATGGTGAAGGCTCTTTTTAGAAGAAGGACTCACCATCTTCTTCTTCTGTTTGGAGCCGTCCTTACACACGAACACCACGGCCGTTTTGAATACTGCAACGCGAGGGAGGAAGCACATTGTCAGGAACGATGACGCAGAAAACTTGGGTTAGGTGGTAACTTTTGAGGCCCGTTGGTTCCTAGGAGCCAGCGGGTCGTCTAGCCCAGGGGCCGTACCGAACGTGGAGAGCTGGGGCTCCTTCTTCCACTTCCCTAACGAAGAGGGGGGGTTGAGCCAGGCCACCGTGGCGTGGAGCAGCAGGTCACCCATGGATAGATCAGCGACCTGCGACAGACAACAGCGTTACATTACCTCACCGTATACACACCGCTTATTACGATAGATCGGAAACCGGCGACAAACACCGGCATTACAACATAACCTTCCGACATACATGCCGTTTATTGCGATAGATCGCAAACCTATGACAAACAACCACATTACAACGTTACCTTTCCACATAAACGCTGCCTATTACGCTAGATGGAAAACACCGGCATTAAAATAATAGCTTTCCGCACACACGCTGTATATTCGACACCAATCAGAGACCACTTCCTGCCACTTACCTCCTTCTTGTCTCCACTCTGCTCGGTGATGAGCTGGTCAAACACGGCGCCGAACTCCTCGTGGATCTTCTGCATGTCGTTGATGTGGCTCGCCACCTTGTTCATGGCCTTCATGGCCACTGCAGACCACCAGCAAGAACACAGAAACTCGCTTAGTTTTACTTTGTTTCTATGGCAACTGAGATGCATCGCTTTTATATCTATATATAGATATATATATATTTTCATTTTATATCTCACTACCTCTGACTCTTCCAGCCCCAGTAGCCAGATACCCCGTCGTCTTATTGCTATCCTGTCTCCATTTCGGTTTCTGTAATGTGCTGCTGATGTGAACACCTGAATTTCCCTCACAGGATTAATAAAGCATTATCGCTTATCTTACTATTTTTACAATTTTGTCATTTTAGCAGATACTTTTGCATTTTAATCTCCTTGAACCAGGCTTGTCACTTCCTGTCTGTGAGCAACAGACGGCGTGCGCACGGTGCTAGCTTCGCGGCCAGCGCTAGCTAGCTAGCTAGCGCGGGGTTTCTCACCGTCCAGATGGTAGTGTTCCTCGCTCTCGGGGTCGGTGAGGGAGTGCAGCTCACGGAGCAGCAGGGGGTACTTCAGGACCCTCTGGATGGGCTTGATCAGGTAGGACTCCAGGGCGGACGAGTGCTGCTGCTTGGGGTTACGCTCATCCAGGAAGGCCTTGAAGTCTGCGTCCGTTTTGGCTGGAGACGGAAGACAAGGAGTTGGTACTGAAACGCATTCTTCTTCAGACGTTGAAATGACACTATGAAGTTAGAACTAAAAACATTTACGTGGCTACAAGAGGTATTACGGTACACACACATACACAATAGTAGGCTTTGTTCAAACTTAGTTTTACAAATATCATGTGCTCTCTCTCTCTCTCTCTCTCCCTCCCTCTCCCTCTCTCTCTCTCATGGCTAATTACAGGCAACTGTACCCTCAGGTTTCTACTGCAGCAGCCGTGTTATTATCTCATACTTTAAGAGAGTGTGGAGGTCAAACGAACAACAGCCGTGTCTCTGGCAGCTCCCGAGGGTTTATGAACCCCGGGCAGGCCTGGGGGACAGCCAGCACAGCGCTCTCCTCAGAGCTCGCTCACCTTTCACCAGCACCTTGGGGACCTTGGTGTGGCTGGCGCAGAAGGCGCTGTAGATCTTGAAGCGGTCAGCGTAGTACAGGAAGGAGCCCCCCAGGGAGAAGAGGATTTTCTGAGGACAGAGGGAGAGGTTAGCTCAAGGTGGACATCCGGCCCAAACCTGAACATACTTTAAGTACATTCTGTTCTGTGGCTCGCTCAAAAATAACCGGGATGTCTGCTGGGTCATCGGTCCAACTCAGGAAAGAACAACGACCACTTGTAAGATTGTTTTGGTTCAGCCAGCTTAACTTTACTGTAACTTTTGGTCAAGTTTCTGCAGCGTACTCCGACTTTGCTTAGTGCTACAACTTACCAAGGTGGAATAATTAAACTAAGTAAACTGTAGCAAACATTAGCAATCTTCTCAAAAGTAGCTCAATAGTCAGATTTAATCATTTGGTAAACACTGAACGCAGATGGTCAGGGGTAGAAAGTACTTCTGTAAGTCTATATCGGAAGACTTTGTAGTATTCAACACGAACCTTCTCACTGTACTACTTGTAATGGATTAGACACTGTGTTGAAAGAATAGAGAGGTACCTTGAACTGGTCCACTCTCTCCAGTTTCTGCAGGTCTGGGACCAGTCGTGTCCCGTCCTCCAGAGTCTTGAGGAACTCTACCTGGAACTCCACCATCTCAGGGAGATTCCCAAACAACACGTCCAGCTGGGTGAGGGAGGGGCAGGGGATCAGTCCATTAATCAATTAATGAATGCAATTTAATTAATCAATAAAGGAAATGGAATATATATACACACATACACCATTTGGTGGAAGCTTTTCTCCAAAGAGTACCGTGAGTGCATGAAATATTCTTAGTTTACATGGCTAGTGACATCACCTGGCAGCATTTCAGCCAATCAGAACCAACCGACGCCATTACCAGTGTTTGGCCAGAGGAGGGGCTGTTCTCACGGTATAATTTGAGTGTTTGCATTACTCTTTTAACACTACTCGATGTTTCCACACAAGCTAGTGTATGGACAGCATAAACGGAAATTTGCCTTGCTTCTGTACAATTACAACTTTAGTTATGTAAACGAAAATATATAAGGGTCACATTTAACACCACAGTACTTGCCTATCACGTTATTATTGATCACTGATTCTGATTACGTAACATGCTTTAACAGACAGGGCAGGACGTCTTTGATTGGCAGCTTGGCCAACAAATGAACGAGGAAGCGCGTGTCATACCTCGTCCTGGGTGAGGAAGCTCTCCTTCTGCAGGGGGGTCAGGTACCGACCAATCAGACTGTTCAGATCCTGCAACAGAAGAGGCCTGCCGTCATTGGGGGTCGCCAACGGCAACAAGCGGCAAACATTGCCTTCGGACGTTTGCATTGGTCGAGACGTTAAAATAAAATAACTGTTGAAAACATTTCTGTTCGCGACGGCGTTTTTTTAATTTAAATGCATATTTACTATTTTACCGTCTTACACTTTTATTTGACATTATCTCTGTTAACTGGTTGTCTTTTCATGGATGAGCGTCCTCCTGTCGATGTAACGCACTGCACGCTTAAATAAACTTTATTCAACGCTTTATTCAAGTGTCGTGTATTCAGGTTGTGTGTAACTGCACAGTAAGTATTGAACGCATGCGTCGTGACCTGTCACCCGGTGGCGTTTTGTCTCCGTGTAAATGTTTAATTCATGGCTGCTACACGGCAACGCGGTGAACTCCATCATTAAGGAGAGGCTGACTGACAGCGTACCGGGTTTATAACCCATAATAAGCCCCAAAGCCCGGTTCTGCCCGGGGGGAGACGGGCTTCAGGCTGAACTGAGGGATTGTAGTATCCAGGGCAAGATGGACTATCGCTATATGGGTCACACACACACACACACACACACACACACACACACACACACACACACACACACACACACACACACACACACACACACACACACACACACACACACACACACAGGAAGAAAGATAAGTTATAAGGTTACTTAACAGCCAGTCATAAGGAGGAGGATGAGGAGGAAGATGAGGAA
>OOFB01038247.1:24078-29918 GCA_900323305.1 Trachyrincus murrayi
ATCAGCCTGGTCCACAACACACATTAACATGCGGATGTTTATCAATCTCAGGAAGTACTGCTTCGTTTTCTCGCCCTGGGCCGGAACTTCATGACTTCGTCTTCCTGGTCGCTTTCGCAGTCCCTCTGAAATAATGAACCATACAGAGGATGTGCTTGTTACTGTGGTTTCAGGCTGCGCTTCAATACTGGCTGTGTTGGTTATCAATTCATAATCCTTATCATTTGTGGATTGATCGTGCTTTCACCTGTTGGTCAGCAGACAATTTGGGGTGTCCTTTCCTCATCATTCTAGTGAGATGATTGCACAGGGACACGATTCTGATCGACAGCTGTGAAAAAGCAAAAGCAGAATCACAAAACAACTCCAGACTGGATCGGACTGCCTTCTGTGGCTGACGTGTGGAAGGGATTCATGCAGGCTTCTCTTCAAAGTGTCCGTGATTTACCTTCCACCTCCGTATGATGTACTGTCTCCTGAAGTTCTCCAGGTTGACCACCGAGAGCCTCTTCACCATGGCCTGCCTGGGGTTCAAAGGCTGTGGGGAGACATGAAGGCATGAAGCAAACGGCAAACACATTAAGTTCCTGAGGATCATTATTTTGCTCTGGTTGCTTTCGATCGATAAGAAAAACAAACAAAAGGATTGAACATTTAGAAGACACTATTATCAACATGTTGTAGGCATCTTGCCCACGAGTACAGACAGACTGTGGACATCAGGGTTCAAACCTAGAATCAAACACCCTAACCACTTGACTACTAGACTATCCGGCACTATTAAGGAATCGTGATCCAAGATACAAGGGATTGGGTTTTGGTTGGGGATTGGGACATTTATTTCAGTTTCAAAAAGGAAAAAGAAAAATGGCAGTGGGAAATATTAGTGTGCGTATGAAGTTCAAGGCCTATGACACATGTGATGTGTCTTTGCAGTGATGTGTTCAATAGGTGAAATCTATTATAGTAGTGCAAAAACATACATTTAGGAAAATAATATAATATAAATTAAGGATAAAGCAAATGCTCGCACGTTAAATTACAAGTTAGTGAACATACAAAATACAGGTACATTCTGTATTTTTTAAATACTATATAATACAGAGAGTAATGTAATCTGTTATATATATATATTCATCCATTGAACATCTTCAAGAAAAGTAAAAGGTGCTCATACCAAATTAGTTTGATCATAAAAGAGGCAAACTAATGCGAAAGGAAACATTAACATTAATTATTGACCTAACAACCACAAATAAACGGCTACCATAGTCAGCAAAACATACAGTGCATACGAATAGAATGGAATGAGAAAAATAAATAAATAACAAACAAATCTACATTCCAAGAAAGAAAGTACTGTTGACGTAATAAGTGCTGTTAAACTGGACAGAAACGTACACTCTACCAAATTGTTAATATGCAAAATGTTTTGTTTGATTTGCTCTAAAACACATTCTGTCATGTAAATGCTAACTTTAAGGCTACAGGGATCTAGGTTAATTGCTCCGACTCTACAGCAGCTTAGATAAATCTTCATGTTAAATCTCAAAAAACGCTTTTTGATGTTTGAGGTGAGGAGGTTTAGACAGAGTAGGGAGGGGGAGGGGTGCTGAGCAGATCGTTTTTTTTCAAAATTTAGACTGGAGCTAGCTTGATATCGCAAATCTTGCATCTTGTACCGTTCATTTTCTGTTACAAATACTTCCAAAAAATATTGACCTTTTAAAAAGGGAAAACTTGTAAATAAAATTACAAAGAAGCAAGAAACATTCCAAAACCTTTGGAATAAAAGAATCAAGTGAACATCAACATCAAATAAATACATATTGGTTCAGATGAACCCATCCTCAAGTAATCCGCTCCCTCGGCTAGTCGGACTCTGTGATTGGTTGCTTAGCCTCAGAGTAGAGTTCCCCTCCGCACGACCTCTACAGCAGCTCCTGCAGCGCCTGTGTGACTTCCTTCTGGTACGGGCCGTTATCGGCCAAGCCGCGTTGGCGTCCGTTGGCGTCCTCCGTCTGCAGCTCGCCAATCACCTCCCGAAGCCAATGCAGCTCATCACTCATCTCCCGCCTCAGGCCGCTGAGCTGCCGCTGCCTCTGCCGGTGCTTCACCCCGACGCTGTCCAGGCTGGCGTCCACCGCCTGCATGTCCTCCTGCAGCAGCCGCCTGGACGCCTCCACCTTGCGGCACTCAAAGTGAACCAGGGACAGTTGCTTCCTGGCGCTCTCGCTCTCCTTCCTGCAGTGGGCCTCCTGCCGGTCGCAGGCACGCAGCAGCGCCTCCACGTCTCCCCGCAGGCCGTGCCGGGCGTCCACCATGTCGGAGAGCTCCGTCTCCATCAGGCCCACGTCCTCCGCCATGCGGGCGAAGCGCTCGACGTCTGCGTAGGTGTTGTTCTGGGGCATGCTGGAGTGGGACTGGATGGTGTACTCCTGCAGACGATTGGTCTTCAGTGGCTTAGGATCCACCACCGCCACCGTCCCCTGGGTCTCTGGGACCTGCGGGGCAGTGCTTATGTCTGCAAGGCCATAGGACTTGAGACATAAGGGGGGGGAGTGGAGGGAGATGTGTGAGAGTGTTGCGTCGTTGGTGTGATCACATCAGGAGTGATTTTCGTGCGTAACCCCGTGGTAAACAGCAGGATGCAGGTGAGATGGTGATGACGGTGCGTTTGCGGTGAGTTTTGTTAGATTCTTTATCTTCTTTGCTTCTTGGAACAATGCAAGGATGTCACAGCAATCACATGCACGTCAGGGGCCATTAGAGAAAAGATCTTCAACTCCAAAAGCAGCGGTTAAATGTAAACAAAAAAGAAACATCTAAAACATGCCGTTTAACAAAGTGACTGAGATTGTGCGTCAGCTTTATGTCTGCGATCTAAACAACTGGTTTGAGTTATAGCAACAGCAAAAACCTCAAGAGGAGGTGCATTTTAACCAGTGGTGTTTCAAATGTAACTGCGGGAAAATGTACTGAAGTGTACATTTTCGACCACCACAAATAAACGAAATGAAATCCACTGCAAGTTACGAGACCGGTGTGGTTTAGTGCTTTGTGACGCACTGAGCTGATCCAATGACAAATATACAAATGGTGATTGTCAGTAAACAAACATGCTCTTCAACAGAAACCGTGTGTATACCTTTATCCATGGGTGGTTAAGGGCATCTTGTATGGTCATCCGTTTTCTAAAATGAATCCAGATAAATAAGACAATAAGTGATCCAATCAAAATCAATAAACCTTTACATTGACAAACCACTCTAGCAGAAAGTCCATGGCAAGTCGTTTTTGGCTAAATCAAAAAAGAATCATTGTATGAAACAATGATATACGATATATGATGTCTTCTTTTGCTTTCGCTTTGCCATTGTCCAGCAGCTCAAGGCCTTTAACCCCACCCCCCCCCCCTCCCCACCCCAATAACCTCAGAGGATCTATTGCAGCACAGGATCTAACTCTGTATTGGGATTGTGAGACTCAACCCTTCCGGTCCTCTCGGCTGCCAGGGGCCCCACTACAGAGCCAGAGGCCCGCCTACCTGGTGTCCTTCTCCAGGAGCTGCCTGATGAAGCTCTTGGCCAGCTCACTGGTGGTGCTGAAGAACTCCTCGTCAAAGTCGTAGTTCAGGGCCGAGATGTTCCCCAGGGTCTCCTGCTTGGTGTCGCCCAGGAAGGGCGATGCTCCGCTCAAACTGTAACCGCGGTGACAGTGACAAGTTAGCTACCGCTACAGATACACAAAACACACACACACGCACATTCATTGTACATACACGGATACATACAGATACACACACACACACAACACCTTCTGGGTTGACCATTTTGACATTTGGAAGTGAAGTACTCCTACTTACAGGATATAAGTGATGACTCCGATGCTCCTGTGAATGTGAACAACAACAATGTTAGCCCAGCGACAGGCCTGCAGGAGGAGGACAGTAGTGCTGCAGTAATTAGGGAGCTCTCACCACATGTCAGCTTCAAGTCCCAGTTGCTCATAGTTGACAATCTCTGGAGCTGGAAATAGAAAGCCACACACACTTGAACATCACAAACACCACAGGGCCGAACAAGCAAACAAACAAGACAGGTCGAGTTTCAATTCACCTCTGGAAATATCTTTAAGAGTTTCAAACAGAAGATGCAAATCAATAATTAATAGACGAGAGCTAGTTACTGACCGACAAATTCAGGCGTTCCAAAAATGTCTTTAAACTCCGTGCCCGCTTCCATTTTATGTGCGAGGCCAAAGTCTATGATTTTGATGCGAGGCAGTGGAGCATTCTTATCCAGCAGCATTATGTTCTCAGGCTGAAAGACCAGAACATCAAAACAAAAAAAACACACACACACACACACACACACACACACAAAACAAAAGACAGCCCACGTTAGACAAACGATTCCTACTAATATTAAGAATAAATTTGTCAACATTCATCAATATGGTCTGAGTTACCTGTTTAAAGTCATCTTTTAGCGTAGGCATTAAAGGAGAAATATGCAATTATCGCAGGGTGATATTACTTTAGATATGTTATTACTGAAAGAGTAACATGGTTGATGATATGGATTAGGGTAATTGGGTGTCTGTAGCAAGTTGTAGCACTAAATATTGCTCAAACATTAAAAAGTCAAAAGCTTAAGTCAAGTGGCATTGACAGGGTAGTTCGTTCCTGTGCTGGACTGACTCAGCTCAATATTACATGAAACAACAACAAAAAACTGAATTCACGTTATGCATTGTAGGTCAAACAGTGTTCCGCATCTAGTGTGTAAACGGTCTCGGTGTGAGAGGCCAAAACAGGATGTGATGATCATAAAGCAACGCAGCTGACATCCTTCCACTGACGAGCAGATAACCTTATGGTGTCTGTTCTTAAGAGTCCAGCACTACAGAAAACAGGAAGTGCATAAAAGGCAAGGCCGAGCTGTCGGAACACTGACATACCTATACATAGCACGTGGTAGACACCACTGAAACCTGCAGCTTCCGCCATGAGAACAGATGGGAGGCAAATAGTGATTAGTATGTGATTTGTTTTGTGTGAAGATACACAGGCAAAGGCCCGTCGTACCTTGAGGTCGAAGTGTGCGATCCTTTTGGAGTGGAGATACCGGACGCCTTCCAGGATCTGCTTCATGAACTGAGTGGCCTCCTCTTCACATAGCGACTCTTTTTGAGACAGGAAATCAAACAGCTCTCCGCCCGACACTCTGTAACACGTATAGAAGATATGTAGAACATATAGAGCACATATAGACACTATGTAACACACGTAGACGCTATGTAATGCACGTAGACGCTATGCAATACATGTATACACTAACACATATAGACACTGTGTAACACATGTATACAGTAACACATATAGACATGCTGTATCACATCTAGGCCCTATGTAACACATATAGACACTCTGTAACACACATAGACACTATGTAACACAATGAGAAACTGAGTGAGTCCAACATTGCTGTATTCTGACTCAGAATTGAGTCAATTGAGTTCTCAATATCAGGATGCATTTTCACTTGATCGCTACTTAGCGGTCATTAACTGCAGCAAAATGTATTTGTGAAATAAGTGACATTGTGAAATTGAGTTGACATTTATGACATTTATTATGTAACTATTAAGCAACTCTTAAATACAGGACACACACAGCATGTTTGTTTGAACAAAGTACACTTTGAACACTCCATAGCACCGTGTGTGTCCTGTGGGCATGTACTGTAACATACACACGCAATGGATTCAGCCTGCTTGTTAGTCTACTCCCCCCCCCCCCCCCCCCCCCCCCCCCCCCTCTCTCTTTTTTTTTTCTT
>OOFB01038248.1:11786-22444 GCA_900323305.1 Trachyrincus murrayi
AACCCCCCCCCCCCCCCCCCCCCCCCATTCATCACTATGGTGCTGATGCTAAGAGCGTTAGCAAGGCTAGCTGTCAAACACCATCCTCACCTCTCCCCACACAACGCTACCACCCTACAACATCACAATCACAATCAATCACATGGTACAAAACTGTTGTACCACAAGTTCTGTCCGTCGTCATCTTCGGGGTTGGGGTGTTCGAGTGTGCTCTTAGGTCCTGATGATGATGATGTGGATGATAATACAGCACTCCTCCCTGAAGTCGCCATTTTCGCAGGCTTGTGAAGCGCGAGAGCGATCGCCCGGATGTGATGGTCGGTGTGTGTGTGGCGGCGGACTCCACGCGCAGGACGGCGGGGCGTGGCTCCCCCTGCACAATGCTGGGGGGGGTAACCCAGACAAACAAATGACCTCATCCACAAAGTGACACAATTGTGGCCCTAAACCCCGATGTCAGTCGTTTCCCATGTAAACAGACAAGGACGAGGACGGGATGTTTGACACGGGAATCACGCTGGCCACGTTAATGTCTAAATTATGCCAATTTTCTCTCTCGCTCTCTCTGATTATATATAGGCAAATTATACGGGTTCTATTCAGATACAACAGAGATAGCCCATGAAAAATTGTTTTTAAGGCTCGATTCCCTCTAAAATGTATTTACCCATAAATCAGTGTCAACGCTTTGGTGGTAGGCCCATGCAATGCATGCAAAACAAAATCTCGATAAGGAAAAGCCCCAGACCGGATTTGTCTCGCATTAATGTAGTTTCCTACATTTGCCACGAGATGCCGCTGTTGCACAAAGTTACGCGCCGATTCCCCCGTTTGTACCCGCGGTGCGCTCCTTGGCGAGCGGATTACAAACTCCAGTTAAACTGGCGCGCCACCCTCATCCTCCTCCACACCGTTCACCCGGTGGAGACCCAGGGCCACGGACCGCATCACCAAGTGTGCTTGCTTTGGGAAAACTGATTCGGTGCCGGAGTCAGTCAGTTCTGTTGCTGTGGACGCTCTGCAGTGTATATAGGGTATTGTGAGAGGCACAACCAAATTAAAAAACCGAGAAAGAGAGAGAGAGAGGGAGGGAGAGAGAGGGAGAGAGGGAGATGGAGCCAAAGACGGCGGAACAACCGTAATTGTCAAGTCCCAGTCCAGTTGAAGTTCTCCGGCTGAGGATCTTCTCTCCCGGTCGTTGAGGTGAGTTTCGACCGCGGGGAACTGTAGCAGCTAGGCTCGTGTATAGCTACCGGACATACAGCATATTTATTGCACACAGGACTAATTAGATATAGTATATTGTGATCTAGTGTACATGAAAATCGTCTTAAAATGGTTAAAGATTAAAATATCATTCTCTGCGACTGCGGCATGAAACAAATTCTGGCATGACATTATCAATGGAAATATTTATTAGTTGGTGATGTAGACTATTGCTTATTTTCCAACGATAGAGGGGCGATAGTTGCATCGCATCCCGTATGTCGTGGGTCCAGATAGGGGAGCCTACTGCGCTGCTCTGATTGATTTACAAATTAACGTATGAAATGTTGCCATGGTGTGGATATTTTTAAATGAACATATTTAGACGAGGGTGGGCATGGAAAACTCTTACTTTGAAGTCACACTTTTAAAGATTTAAAACACACACATGTCGTGTAGCCGTAGAGTCTGCGCTAAGGACCCGTGCAAGAAGTGCTCGGTTCGAATCCCATCCCAGACAAAACGAGAGGACCACCCGTCTTTCTTTCGTCTCTCTCTCCTACTCTCTCTCTCTCTCTCTCTCTCTCTGTCTCTCTGTCTGTCTGTCTGTCTGTCTCTCTCCGTCCCTCATCCTCTCACGATGCGCCTTGTAGCCCTTATTCTCGCTCTTCTCTCTTTAATTATGTTTTACTTGCCAGGCCTACCTTCAGTCCCTTTTCCAGAGCATTTGCTATGAGGCAAGGCGAGTTAGAAACACCTGACAGCCTCGCGTCTCTCTCACTTCTTTCTCACTCACAGAATGTGCCATGTAACATTTAACACACACTCAAAATTATAAATACTGATAATCGATAATGTCTTCTAGGATCAATAATGTCAATAATGTCACGTTTCCAACTGCTACTCTACATGCACGCTCTCTCTCTCTCTCTCTCTCTCTCTCTCTCTCTCTCTCTCTCAAGGTACAAGTCAAGGATCATATCAAGTGAGGTCAACTCATTATTGATGTCCAATATGGGGTCAGTCAGAAAGACAGTAAAGAGCCTTGGAGTGTTTTAATGCATTTTTAGACGGCCAGGTAATCAATCAGTCACTCATTGGCAACCGTTGCCACTGGATGTGTTTTTTGCCAGTGTGGCTCCTTTAAACTTTAAACTTCCGAAATGTTACAAGCAATATGGGGGGCAATTTATCTCCCATTAAAAACCACTTATTTCCCATATGCCGTCAACGTTATTTATGATCAAATCAATGCTAATGAACCTCCTACATTTTAGAATGGAATCACTTTAAATATTAAATGTTGTTTCAGTAGTATGTGTTTATAGCGATGGTATATGGTGGTTAGCCCGGATGTATAATATATAGGGTTGTTTATTTGCAACATTCAGTGTTGACAAGAATCTGACTGATGACATCAAGGTATCTCAGCTGCCTCGTGTAATTCACATTTCCCAAACAGTTCCACACAAATGGCATTGCCTTAACTGAACTCTGAGATGCAAGAGTGTATTGAGCAGGATAATAGCCTCAGCCATGTGCTGGGGTTGGGTTATAATTGTCATTTAGAGGGTTGGAATTGGTTTGCCTTGAATCTTGCGTTGGGAAGATCTTTCATTTTCATGACAATCTTCATATCCTCCATTACTATCAATGTCATCTGCTGTCAACCGGAACAGACAGGCATCTGCTGCCTCCCACACACATGCACACACACACACACACACACACACACACATAAAACACACACACGCACACACATAAAACACATAAAACGCACAAACGCAAACATAAAACACATCCACTGGGTTCGCGTATGACAAGACACAAACAGAACAAGACGAACACCGCCAACACCTCCGCCTACACCTACGTCAGCCTCCAACTGAACAGTGCCATGCGCTCCTTTCCCACGTGCAGGACGCCGGCACCTAGCTAAATATACTCACACACACACACACACACACACACACACACACACACACACACACACACACACACAAACATACACACACATGCAAGCATGAATTATGGAAGACAGACAGTGGAAGGAGAGACAGAGATGGACAAGAGATATAGAAGAGAGAGAGGGAAGCATAGAGAGAGAGACAAAGAAGGAAGGGGGGTTGGAAGTTGAGGAGGGGAGTGCGGGAGAGAGAGAGAGAGAGAGAGAGAGGGAGACATTCAGGTCAGAGTCAGACCCACTTTCAAGAGCTTGCTCCCCAAGGATGCCGCTGCTAGACCATGGCATTAATATTCTGTTCTTACCATCCACCAGAGCAGACTGGGTCTCCGGACTACTGGATCTGAAGGCTGGGCTAGGCTAGATGCCTTCCAGGTTACGCTGAGGAAATAGCACTCTTAAGAAATGACCTTATTGTGACAATACACGGCTTGTCGTGGCCGTGGACGCACTATTATAGCTGGTTCTCTGCTTCTTCTTTTGTTTCACGATTATATTAGTGAACCCTATGACTATTCAGCACTTTAGCAGACGCTTTACACCCAGCAACCAAACTTACAGAGAATGGAGATACATTTAGTCTTGAAGTTGCAGGTAGGGGTCGTAGGTGGTAGATATTTAAGATTTGAAGTCATGCTTCTAAATGGTTGAACAGTGTCACTGTGTCACACACACACACGCCAGAAACCTGAGACAAGGAAGGAAACGCGTTGTTCTGGTTACTCAGCAGGTCTGATGCTGTGTGTTAATGTGTGTGTTAATGTGTGTGTGTGTGTGTGTGTGTGTACTTATTGTCCTTATTGTGTATATATTTCAGTGTCCAGTGTTGTCTGTGTGTATGTGATTGTGAGCACAATGTGTGCAAATGCAAAATGCAAAATTTGTACTGGCGAATACTGTGTGTGTGTGTGTGTGTTTATATATGTGTGTGTATGTATTGTGTTTGTCTTTCCGTGTGTGTTGGTCGAGTGTGTGGGGACCTTGTGGTTTGTGCGGCCTGACCTTGAGTAGTGCTTGCTGACTGCTTAGTCAGGGCCGGTGCGCCCGCATCTGTTCCTCAGAACAAACAGTTCAAATTAAATGCAGCACTGGAGGTTTTAGTGGGATCCAGTCAGAGTCACAAAGGAACCACACACACACACACACACACACACACACACACACACACGTGCACACACACACACACTATCTATTCATTGCTCGATCTATCGATCTATCTATGGCTCTATCTATAGATCTATCTATCTATCCATCCATCTATCAATCTATCTGTCTATCTATTTATTGCTTTATCGATGTATCCATCCATCCTTTATCGAACTATTCAATGCATACATCTCATAGATGGAACTCAAACCCTTGCTCCCTCCCGTCTCTCTCTCTCTCTCTGTCTCTCTCTCTGCTACCCTGCAGTGCGTGAGAGAGTGTGAGTGTTTGAGTGCCGGTAGAGTGTGTGTGCGTGTGTGTGTGTGCGTGTGCGTGTGTGTGTGTGTGTGTGCAGCCATGAGCAACATCTACGAGTCGGCGGAGGCCACGCTGGGCTTCATCAGCTCCCCGTGTCTGACCAAGGTGGAGCTCCGCGTGGCGTCCCGCGGCATCTCGGACCGCGACGCCCTCTCCAAGCCCGACCCCTGCGTGGTGCTCAAGATGCAGTCGCACGGCCAGTGGTTCGAGGTAATGGGGCGGCTGGGCGGGGTGGGGGGATGGGGATGGAAGACATGGAAGCTGCTGCTTGTGTCGCCCGTCCCCATCTGAAATGGGGAGTGATGTTGTGCAGGGGTGTGACGTATCACGGATACACTTGTTACTGTTACATAAACAAATCGCTCGAGCTCCTTGAGGAGCTAGTGTGTTTTTTAAAATTTGGGAATAGGAACATAAATCGCGCCTGTGAGATCGTTCAACTGTCTGTTTCCACCCGTGCTTGCAATCCATTTCCGTTTCAAAATTACCCCGGTGAAATCGTGCCCCGGACCCTTGGCAGCACACAACGCACGCAATGACGTCTTCAAAGCTGTTCTTTATTCTCCAGTGCGTGTTGGCGTTTTTTGTTGTTGTTGTTGTTGTTGTTGTTGCAATTTTTGAACAGCGAATCGTAATTTCAGAGAAAGACGAGATACCCTCCAAACATTTGCATTGACCCCCGGAGAATGTAGTCGGAAGGACCCGCTGGAATGAGTAGAACGTAGAAAATAGTCTCATTATGTTGCACAGAGACGCTGGAGCGCTTGATACAAATTCCCCTAGCTAAAGTCATTCAGGCCAGGGTTGATTATTAAAAAATAGCAGCATTGCGACGGTGACGGTCATGGTGCTGCACCAGTCACTCGCTTTGGAATGGAATTTCCCACTTTGCCAAACCTGGCGTTGCCTAATTAGCGTCGTGAAAGACGGTGGCAATAAGAGTGGGGGTCTAATGGAGAGGTAGTAATAGTAGCTCGACTTTTCCTTCTCCTATTTATTTCTCAGCCTTCGGGGAAATAGGGGTAAATGCTGACTGCATTGTCTGCCTCATGAATATCTAGTTTACACTCGCACACTGAGAGAATATGCCCATGCCCACACACTGAATGTGCCTATACATACACACACACACACACACACACACAAAGCCATAACGGGCATGCTCTGTGAGTGGTACACACATTACTCACACACATACACATGCAATCTCCACAGGGGCTGAAATCGTGTTTTCAGAAAGTAGTTCAGTTGATATTCTCCTCGGAGACCCCAATAAAAAGCTAGTTTGGCCATATGCAGTGCATTCTCTATGTGCCTTTAGTTTGTGTGTGTGTGTGTGTGTGTGTGTGTGTGTGCAGTGTGTGTGTGTGTGTGCAGTGTGTGTCGGTGTGTGTGTATGCCACACAGCAATAAAAAAGGAACACAGCTGTTTTGTCTGGCACTCTATAGCTTCCACTTTGTGAGGAAAACAAAATTCCCCCAGATCAATACAGGCGACTATGTTCTATGATTCTGTGTTCTGTCCTCTGTGTTTTAGTCCAGAGGGAAAAAAAATCATCTTATCGTGGCTGCCAAGGGAAATCCATAATCCCCCATCCTTGTGATTGGTGTAAACAATTTGACAAATTTGAGATAATTGGTTCAGTGCTGAAGAGTCGCATCTGAAACAAACTGAAGCACACAATCAATGTAGAGCAAGAGGTGTCGCCCCGTGTCGCTGTAGTCTGTCGTCTCTGATGTGTGGACATAACATTTGAAGCATAAATAGTTTGAAGCATAATGAAAAACAGGTCATTTGTCTTTCGGTCAATGACTTCCCACGCCTGTAAAGGTGCTAAAAGTGTTTGTGCTAATGCGTCTGTGAGTTGTTGAAGTTGAAGTACTCAAGACTAGACTAACGAGACGATTGAGATCTGCATCTGCATCTAGATGAGTGTGCTGCTGCTACTGCTGTGTACACACTGCTGTGTACACACATACGCCACTTGAAATGTAATGAGGGGGCGTATGTGCGTGTGTGCGCGTGTGTCTTCACAGGTGGACCGCACAGAGGTGATCCGCAGCAGCATTAACCCCATCTTCTCCAAAATCTTCCTGGTGGACTTTTATTTTGAAGAGGTCCAAAGGCTCCGCTTTGAACTCCTCGACATCAGCTCCGCCCACAACGGACTCCGCGATGCCGACTTCCTGGGGGCCATGGAGTGCACTTTAGGACAGGTCAGTAGTCCCCCCCCCCACCCCTCTCTGTAGGATAGGTCCGATAATCTAAGGATTATCACTGGACTATAAAACACCCCAGTGACACCCTATCATGAGGAGAGGAAAAATACCCATTAGTGGCACATTGGCGAAGCTATGTGCTAACCTAGTCTATCTTATGGCCAGCCAGGAGATAGCACAACGTATTATGGATCAATATCTCTCCTCCGCTGAACACTAAATGTTGTAATATTGGTTGTAATTACTTGTATTTGAAGACCTATGAAGGGGAATGAACACAAAGTCTTTGATCATGATTGCTGAGGTGTAGTCTGGTCTAGAAGACATCGTTTATGCATGAGAATACATTTACATAGTCCACAGCTTGTGGGCTTTCTAAACGTGCCCCTTTGTTATTATGCGTTCCAAAGTCATGAGGTCTATTGATATAATAAGCATAAGCTGAAGATAAATGAGGCGAAGAGGCAAAGCTGTGCAGAGAATCCTAATGAAATGTTTGCTCTGTGTTGCCTGCGTGCCCATGAGCATTACATGTGCTGAATGAAACTGAAAGTAATGAATTGAATGTGTAAGCTGCCAGGCTTCAAGTTATCCGCTTGTGGCCGAACCAACAGTGGTTCGGACCAATCCTATGAGGAACTACCGGCAGCTACGGCCGTGGTTTAGGTCACGATAGCGAGGAGTGACCGTTCATTCCAAAACAATAATGGCGGCTCCTAAAGAGGTTAGCGTAGATGCTGCTATAGCGTCTGTTTGATCTGAACTGGAGAGTACTTCTTCATTGAAAGAAGAGCAAAGAATGGCACTGAAGGCTTTTCTCGATGGAAAAGATGTTTTCGCTCGACTACGTCGTATGGTTCGTCGATCCAATTGGTTGAAATTAGCCTGTGATAGACAGATGGTTCATCCAATCACCTGCCAAGTATTTTTTGAAATTATTTGAAATTGTTTGGAAACGTGCCCTTTTCCAAACAATTTCAAAGGACGACTTCCCAGATGGTTCTGTGTAACAAGCCATCCGGCAGGTCAGGTTAGGATAGTGTAGTGGTAAGGGTGTTGGGTGTGGAAAGGGTACGGGTTTCGATCCCCGATGTCTGCAGCCTCCAGGCATCCTTGAGCCTCTCCCTGCTTCTTAATGATTTATGACCCGTATCTGAATTCACTGTAAGTCACTTTGGATAAAAGTGCCTGCTAAACGACTAAATAGTAAATAGGATTAGCCGTATGCTAATACAATGGCAGAATGGCCACTTAAAATTCTCTTTGTTTTGAGCCAGTGGTCATTAATATGGAATAATTGGGTCATTAGCGTTTTGCATAATATCCAAGGACACGCAGGGAAAGGGCAAACCATTCAAATGACGGCAAAAAGTAAAAAAGATCAAGCTGGTAGAGTGTACCAATCAGCGACAAGAAAAGTTACCTTTAATTAACGCTGAATAGGAAATTCATCCAGAACCTGAGAGTGGTCGAGAGACAGAGAAATACAGTACAGAGAGAGAGAGAGAGAGAGAGAGAGAGAGTCATCAGCAGTCTGTACACATTAACTTTAAAGGTTATCGCAGGGCTTTATGAAATTAGATTATTGATGGGAATGTGTTCGAGTGTTTCTTCTCGAGGAGGTCAACAGGGGACGACAGCAGGGTGCTGTGACACTCGACTTAATTCATTTACTCAAACACTTCATTGACCTCCCCGGGGGAAATTACTCTGCACACACTTGACCCCCGAGGATGCAGCTTACATACATCAGCGCTCACCAGGTCAAATAACATGGGAAAGAGGTTGCGATCTGTGTCACAACAGAGCCTATTTAAACTACCCATGATGTGTTTTATTCATGTCAAATAGCACAGACCAAACGCTGTGCTGTATGAATGTGTGGTGAGATGTCTTGATCCCATGGTGGGCAATTTATTCATATTATTATTGATATGAATAATTCCCTCTTTTATCTTAACCATGTTGACGCATGCCCGACCTGAATCTCAGCTCTTTCCAATGTTCTGGGCTCTCTCTGCTCTGGGGTCGTTTGGTATGCCTGGCAGCCCCCCCCCTCACCCCCCTCCCTTATCCCCCTGCTGTACTGAACTCACTGTCCGTGTTTGACGGACAGGAAGGGAGCCAGCAACAAGGGTGTGCTGCAGTAGCACGGGCATATTAAAATATTGAAATACGAATACTTAGGGGTGCACGAAAAAATCGATTCACGTAAGAATGGCAATTCTTATCTTCTTTGATACTGAATCGATTCACAACTTCCAAAAATCAATTTTCATTTTCATTTTGTCTTAAGTTTGCCTTTGTGTATTTACATTATTGATCAGTTGATATAACTTTTTCAAATATAAAACATAACCTTATATACACCTTATACACTACTCTGCTTTCATGCCATAATTTCCCACACCGTCTTATTTAGCGCACTGTGGACTGGAGTAGATCCTGAAATTAGTGCCCCATATGTACTGAATCGAGAATCGATTTTTAACCGGGAATCGTTTTGAATCGAAGATCGATTTTGAATCGAATCGTGACCCCAAGAATCGAACCCGCAATCGAATCGTGAGATACCGAAAGATTCACACCCCTAACGATACTATAGGCGTCTCTCAAATACAATTTCACAAAAGTGAGAGTCAAAATACAAAAGGGGGGTAGCTTTATAATGACACGCACCAGAATCCATGACCCATTTTTCTAAAATGAAGAGCAACAGAGACAGAGAGAGAGAGAGCGAGTGGGGGAAAGAGTAGAGTATAAATATACTACTGCTGCTGTACTGCTGACAGTATATGAGCTTCTTGCTGTGTATGTGTGTGTGTGTGTGTGTGTGTGTGTGTGTGTGTGTGTTAGATTGTCTCCCAGAGGAAACTGACCAAAGCCTTGCTCAAGCAGGGAAACACGGCTGGGAAGTCCTCCATCACGGTAAGGAAATGATATCATCGCGCTGCACACGCACATGCACACACACACACACACACACACACACACACACACACACACACACACACACACACACACACACACACACACACACACACACACACACACACACACACACACACACACACACACACACACACACAAACACACACACACACATGCATAAATAATTGCTGCTGAAACTGTAAAAAAAGATCAAACTGTGGAGAGATGCTTGACAGTAAATGTGGGCCCTTGGGGGCCCATTTAAACAGCAACAGGGGTTTAACAAATGGCTACCTTCTTATTACAGATACCCTTGTTGCACACACACACACACACACACATACACACACACACACACACACACACACACACACACACACACACACACACACACACACACGCAGACACACACACAGACACACACACACACACACACACACGGAGACACACACACATACACAGACACACACACATACACACACACACACACACACATACACACACACACACACACACACACACACACACACACACACACACACACACACACACACACACACACACACACACACACACACACACACACACACACACACACACACACACACACACACATACGTGTAATCTGAGGAGAGATAATGAGGTTGATGATGTTAGCTGTTCAACATGTTGTTCTCCTCATTAACATCTCATTCTCTCTCTCTCGCTCTCTCTCTCTCTCTCTCTCTCTCTCATCTCCCTCTCTCCCCTCTTATCTCCCTTTCTCCCCTCTTATCTCCCTCTCTCCCCTCTCACCTCTCTCTCCAGGTGACAGCAGAGGAGCTGTCTGGTAATGATGATTATGTCGAACTCTCCTTCAGTGCTCGTAAGCTAG
>OOFB01038250.1:0-10511 GCA_900323305.1 Trachyrincus murrayi
AATCCAACGTGCACATTTTCCATCATCCGAGTGAGACATGCGAGCGTTGTTAAAAAGTGTTTAGATTGGCTCTCTGTCCTCATTCAGGTTCACAACTGAGCACACCAACACAGCAGCCACGGGGCAGTTTGAGCAGGACGCCCCGACAGGCACTGAGAACTCCAATAAACGAGAGAGTTTAAGGGTCAAACGCGCAGAACAGGCCTCCCACAGTACGGGTTCAAAAGCAAGGTATTCTTGGTGGTATTCTTGGTGCTATTGACAAATAAAGAGGAGCCATGCAGGAAAGGGCCATAACCTGTGCCCAGGAACCACAAGAGAGACATGTTTAAATGAATATGTAGCAATGGAAGATAAAAGCCTTGGGTTTCACTTCTAGTTATAGAAACCACGTTTGGTTAATTAAAGTCGCAGCCAGCAGGGACAGATAAAACTGATTTGGACTGAATTCCCAAGTGATATTGCAAATCTTATTACCCCCGTACGACACTCGGCAAACATAGAATTTTAATGCGTTCAGTGGCACATTTACTTGTGTTAAAAACATTACACAGCGTCCGGAAGCAGCCCGGGCACACACAGACAAAGGAGAGAGATAGGAGAGAGAGAGAGAGAGAGAGAGAGCCGGAGGAGAGTCACTGACTTTGTCTAGGGCTGTTTCAGCTCCATCATAATAATGAAACTCATGATTCAATGAGCATGAGTCTCCAGGTAGCCATCTGGAGAAGACTGTCAGAGTACACATGCATGTATGTATGTATGTATGTACTGTATGTATGTATGTATGTATGTATGTGTGTGTGTGTGTGTGTGTGTATGTGTATGTGTATGTGTGTATGTGTGTATGTGTATGTGTGTGTGTGTGTGTGTGTGTGTGCGTGTGTGTGTGCGTGTGCGCACGCTTGACTGTACGTGTGTCTGCACTAACAGTGCATCCGGTCCCTCAGCTGATGGCTCCCTGCCTGATGAGGGTTAGAGGAAGCCGGGGCGAGCCCTCCTCTACTGCTGCCGCTGATGATGCTACAGACCCTGAGCCCCTCAGCTACCACAGCTACCAGCTAACCGTGCTACCGCCGCTGCTTCCATAACTGCTAGCTGGGAGTAAACAAAGCTGCACTCCAGCACGCAGCCTCTCACTGGAGGGCCAGTGGGGATGGGCTGGGTGGGGATGGACGGGGGTGCGGAGAGAGAGAGGGGTGGGGGGGATGGAGGGCGGAGAGGGGGGTGGGGGATGGGGTGGTTGTGATTCTCCACTCACAGCAATAACCGCCACACACACTGCTGGAGGGGATCCAATGACACAGCTAAACACTCTTGGCTAGCGCGCGCGTGAGCACGCACACGCACGCACGCACGCACGCACGCACGCACGCACACACGCACACACACACACACACACACACACACACACACACACACACACACACACACACACACACACACACACACAGAGGTGACCCACAATGACAAATTTGCGGACAAACATGTAGAATGCATGTATGAACACACATGCAAACACACACATAAACTAATAAACACACACACACAAACATACATACTAACAGCAACTATACACCGTCAACACCACTCAAAACCAGCTGGTATCAGCCGTTAAATTGGTGTTATTCCCCATGAAGCATTGTTGCATTCTTTAGTCACTCTACAACACACACACACACACACACACATTATACATGTTAGAAAATCATTGCTGAAGACTTGTGAAAAGACTGAACTATGTAGTACTGAATTGTGGAGTTAGACCGTTAAACAGTTTTTCATCCTTTTTGTGTTCAGGATTTTTTGGGAGGGTCTGAATTGGGGGCTCGATGACACACTGGGGCCCCCGGAGCCATGACCCCGCCCCTAACACAATATAAATTCTAGAGAGCATTAGCATCAGTGGTTCTCCCGCTCAATCATGAGTTAATACAGCCTACAGTTTGCGAGCTAGCTATGCCTTCGTCCCGCAAATGCATCTTCCCTGGACACCAGAATTTACATTTACATGCATGGTGCAACGCCCTAACGTGATTTTACATCATGTAGTAGGGATGGCTACAGAAACCCGGTATTATACTAAATTATTAAAGACCGTAGTATTGATAAGCTCTGACATTACCGGTTCTTTTATCAGTACCTTTTAACGTTTTGGTGTATGTAGCCGAACCGAGTGGCCGTGGTTTCAACACGCCCCCAGCGTTTCAGAGCGGAGAATACTGCTTATTTTTTCAGGATTTTGAAACCAAATTTTATATACTTGGCGATTTTTTTAATCATTAAAATTTTGATGGGTGGTTAATAACACATTTATTATTGCTTTACACAGACTTTAACATCTCAATGCCGACGTGTCATTTCTCCATTCCATACTTTCATTTGCTCAAAAGAGATGGTGTTGACACTTGTTGACACAAGAGTTCACACTTGTGAGCAAAGTCGCAGTCACCAGGTAAGACAATAGTAATTTCATTTGACTTTCCATACTACTTTTCCCCGATTTAAAATTGCTGACCTGAGACAGAGTGTGTGTGTGTGTGTGTGTGTGTGTGTGTGTGTGTGTGTGTGTGTATGTGTGTGTGTATGTGTGTGTGTGTGTGTGTGTCAAAGGTTTTGTTCTTCAACTGTCAATTGTTAAAGCAGGAATTGTGCTAATTTGCCAGATATATAATTAATACAAACAATACAATACATTACAACACAATGACATGGCAAACAAACAGTCCATGTCTACAAATCGTAAGCAAAACAGATATTAGTTACGTAAGTATAAAAAAGAATATTGTTGTTTAAAATTACGGACAAAGGAAAACAAATATGATCTGTTTGAATAAGACCTCATTACCATTGTTGAATGCTGATTAACTTCCTGAATCAATATTCTGTGTTCATTAAAAACCAAGCACGTTTTCATTTATTCATTGTTTAGGCCAAACTGCTTGCAAGCTGTAAGTGATTTAAAAAACAAGCAAAAAAACTAAACCTAATAAATAAAATAGGCCTATATGTTGGGGAAAACCAAGAGAAATCTGCTGCCAGTCAAATCCAATTGAGCCAGTATCACGGTAACGTTGGACCATCCAATCTATCATCACTGAGAAATGATTTGCACACACACACACACACACGGCATTCAACAGTGGAGACCAAAGAGCAGTTTAACAACATTGTAATCAAATGCAGCACAGATCTGAGCAAAGATTCAAGATGACATTGAGTTATATACAACATTACATTCACTGTTTAGTTATTTTTAGCAGACACTCGCTTTCATCCTAAGCGACCCAGGACCTTTCAGCTGGGAGTCGAGCAGCCTAGCCAATACACTCTCCTGCCCCCCTACTCTTGCTCTCATACTTACTCCTAGAAGTACATACTCATTGTTCTAGACCAATACAATACTACATACTCATCGGTCTAGACCAATACTACATATTCAACTTTCTAGACCAATACAATACTTCATACAAATTTTCAATATTACAATATTACACTACTCATTTCCCCCCCCCCCCGCACAGTGTCATGTTTAGACTTAATTAAATGGAACTCATTAGGCAGGGCCACACCCCCCCGTGGTTCTTCCCAGTCACACTTTAGTCAGCGAGGGAGGTTAGAACAGCCTCCATCGCTGCCTCAGCGCCTCCTGGGGGGGGGGGGGGAGAGGGGGGGCGGCGATGCGTAAAGAGGGAGAGCTCAGTTCACCTATTATGAGGGGGTTATTTTTGTGCCCATCAACCCAGTTGGTATCACAGCTCATTACGGTGAGGTTACTTTTCAGTAGGAGACATGGCAAAGCTTGCATGTAGGGCGCACCGATCGGTTGATTGGTGGTTAAGAAGAGTTGCCTTTATTTTAATTAGATCTTATTGTGTGTGTGTGTGTGGGTATAAATCTTTATCGTTATATAGCCCTCGTGTAGTTTTGGCCAGTTACTGTAAAGTGATTTCCACGTTTAATTTTATCGTCACCGCTACTCAGCAAAGCACATCCTTTGGTGTTGTAAATGTCAGCAGCAGCACAACGGTCGGCTGGTTTCCTTATTTCTCTGCGGCCAAACCAAATGAGAGTCTCACCGAGTCTCTTCGGTATCAACCGTAGCAACGGGAGAAATCAGATTTGGGTTTCATGAATAGATGAATTCCAGCTTGTTCCCTTCAGATATTCATCTGTCATAAAAGCCAGCAACAAGAGACCGTAATGAAATATGCAGGTAGAAGCAGCTCAAAGTTATAATGTTACTGCCATTATTACATTTGATAACACATTGTAATCCTCTGTCTTCACAGCCTAATATTGATCCACACTATCATTGATTATCATTGATTCATCATATCAGTCAAACTATTGTGAGAAGAAAAGTAAATAGATGTATGAATATTGAATAAATAAAATAATAAAACCCTGGTAGAAAGTAGCGGTATGAACAAGAAACATACAGACATATGTACATATGGCCTTTAGCGATCTTTAGCAATAGTTATTATTCAATTTCTCTGAAAACATTTTTTTTTAATGGTTAGACTAAGGCCGACACAGGGTTTTATGGATTGTGCAGGGATATACAGAAGTGAACTTGACACTTTTAAAGGACAGGGAAAAGTAAAACATTAAAACGACATCACAATGCATAAAAAGGACGACAAAATGTCACTGTCACTCTAACCTTCCGGGCACCTCATTCTTTGAGACAAAAGGGGCTGAGTGAGGGCGAGGGTCTTTCGGGAATAATAATTACATTGTACTCTGGGGTGAGCATGATTAACATCCACCGCCATTAAAGATCTGGTTGCCACGAGCACTAATAAGCAAGGGGGAAGGAGCCGTAATAGATTCAACACTTAAACACAAGGTTCATTTGAAAGCCAAGAATCTCATTATAAGCATAAGAGGAGTCCCTTTGACAGGGCTGGCTTAGAGAGTTGCTTCTCTGCTCCACACTGGCTGGCCTGGCAAGTCTTGTCAGGTCCTATTTGCTTTAAAAGTAGCCGTCAAAGATAAGCGAGATGAGAATTTGAATTGACAGCATGTTGTCCAATAAGAACCAGCTGAATGCATCTCAATCTACTGTATCAGGGGTGAGCCACTGGGGAAAAAAATATTAAAAGAAAAGTTTCTTTTTTTACTTGCCAGGTAATTTTCTCTCTCCTGCAATTGCAAATCAAACCCTGAACAATCAATGCCCATTCCTCCCAGAACACTACTACATTCAGTCAAGATATCTTTCAAATGTTTTACTTGGAAGATGAGTCATATCTTAGAGGCAAAGACGCAGCTAAAATGTCCTTCCTGTTTGAAATGTGATACCATCATTATGTGAGAGGAATGTGAAGTGGCTTCATAATATTGAATGATGTTATTAAGTTATTAAAAAAAACAATACCCTTGTTTTCTTTTCTTTTTAAAATCTGCTAGTGAGCTCAAGCAATTCAAAGGAAAAAAAACACGCTAATATTAATAATAAAAATCTAATTGGCCCAATATGGTCTGAAAAGCAATTAAATAAGCGCTGCCAGGGGAATCCAATCGGTACATATAAAAAATTAAAGAATGTAGTTTCTTAAATTTTAACCATTTATTATTTTCTACATATATACACACACAATATACAGCATGACCATGGACCAAACTCATTATTTGTTTATCCAAAGTTTACCGCAGCTGCCACTTCCGGGTTAATGGACCCGAGAAAAGCGTAGCTGTCCCTTTCTTTGCCTGTGCATATAGATATGCCGTGCATCCGCAAAGCGTATTGCAGGCGAAACCATTAAGTGTTATGTATGTTAATTATGTTGGGTTAAATCAGTGTTGGTAGTGCATAACATAAGCGTTAGTAAACGGGCATAAGTTAGTAAATGGGCTAGCCTAATATTCAGCTTTTTAATTAAAGAAAAAAAACATTGGTATATCAGATCGGTATTGGCAGATACTTAAGATTGCAGTAATAGTATTGGAACGGAAATGTATCCTGCTATTCCTACTTTTAACCACATTTAACCTCCTGATATCACTCGGGAGCAAAAAATAGCCTGTAAACTTGACAGAAATAATGAATATATATGATAATAATCGGGAAACAAATACGTGAGGATGCTGTTTATAGATTACAGCTCAGCATTCAACACTATTGTGCCCGCTAAGCTCGTCCCCAAGCTCAGGATCCTGGGTCTTAACACCTCCCTTTGCAACTGGATCCTGGACTTCCTGACGGGCAGACCCCAGGTGGTGAGAATGGGCAACCTCACATCCTCTGCACTGACCCTGAGCATCGGAGCCCCTCAGGGCTGCGTACTCAGTCCCCTCTTGTACGTCCTGTTCACGCATGACTGTGTGGCCACATGCAGCTCCAACGTCATCTTCAAGTTCGCAGACGACACCACCATCCAGGGTCTCATCTCCAACAACGATGAGACCGCCTACAGAGAGGAGGTCAGTGACTTGGCAACATGGTGCCAGGACAACAACCTCTCTCTCAACGTCTGCAAGACTAAGGAGATGATCGTGGACTTCAGGAAGCGGCAGGGGGGGGTCACGCCCCCATACACATTGATGGAGCTGAAGTGGAGAGTCTCCTGCTTCAAGTTCCTCTGTGTGTTCATCCAAGATGACCTCACCTGGTCCAAGCAAGCGGACTCGACGGTAAAAACTGCCCAAAAGCGCCTATTCTTCCTGAGGAGACTTTTTGACATGTCTGCCAAAACGTTTTAACTTTTAGAGGTGCACCATTGAGAGCATCCTCTCTGGCTGCATCACCGCCTGGTACGGCAACTGCACCGCTGCCGACTGTAAGGCCCTCCAGAGGGTGGTGAAGACAGCGGAGCGCATCATCGGTTGCCAACTCATATTGATCACTGGAAAATATGCCCTGGTCACACCTAATTTAATGTGCATATCTATCGGCACTCCTCCACTTTATACTTTATACTTATAATACTTATAATGCTATTTTTTGCAATTTTTGCCCCTCTCTTCTACGTATCGTGAGCTTGCCATGTCACAAGAATTTCACTGTTTAGAATAACCCTGTGTTATACTGCGCAAGTGATCAATAAAACACTTTGACTTTGACTTTTGATAATAATCGGCTGATATGAAAAATATTTGCTTTTTTGGCGCCCAGCCCTAATTCTTACACATTCTTTGGTATATCTTTGCTATTTCCAGGACAAAATGTTCAGCGGCGAGACATTCCCTCGTGGAAGTGGGTAAAGGGTCACCCGATACCAATCTGCTCATCTACAAGTCGAGGAACACCAGAGACACGGTGGACATACACACAGTTACTACGTAATTATACCAGACGCACAAATCTCACTGTGTCACATAAAAATAGGGTCATGTTTGTGTTCTCCGCGTGGAACTTAATGAGAAGAATATGTTTCCGAAAAATCTATTTACATGTGATGAGACAGGACAAGTTGAATGGGAAAAACACGAGAATAAAACGAGTACACAAACACGCACACACACACGCACACGCACACACACACACACATACACACAACTGAGGGCCCACTGAGGAGTGCAGTGAACCGGTGCTAGCAGCACATTGTTTCACTTCAAGCCTAAACTGTGGAACAAATCAGTCATGGAGCAAATCAATTTTTCCCAGGCTCTGTGAGATGTAGATTAATTGCTTACATATTCATCGCTTAGCATGCAAGGGAAAAGTGAAAGTGAAAGAATAGTGTGTAGCGTGCGTAGCGTGGACCTCCTGATGCTAACGATAAAAGAGGTTTTTACGATATTCAGGTAGAACTTCTCCTGCACCTGAATCCTCCCGAGACCTGCATTAGCATATAAGCTCATTTCTGGTCATCCATCTTGTTCCCGCTGATTTTAAGGATGGCAGCTGATGCTCATGATGTACTCCTTTTGATTATTTCTCAAGAGATTCTGCCCAAAAAGAAAAAAGAAATATTCCGTCAGATGTACTGCGAAGATCGTTAAAGGTGGGAGAAGATTTAGTGTGTGGAGGGAAAGAGAGATGAGTCGGCTCCCTGACAAAACATTCCCCAAACAGGCGGCTGGCCTTTTGGAGACGTGCAGTGGGCAGCAGAACGGATGGAGGGAAGCTATCTGACATTTCAGATAGGCTACTCAGTGGTGCAGCGTTGAAACGGAAGTGTTCTGTATGAGGCGGTGTTTCACCTCCAGAACACTGTGAACATCAAGGGAGTGCTTTCCCACGCAGAAAGGCAGATTTCAACGTTTTGATTGTAACAATATGTGAGTATATATGAGATATACGAGATATACTGAATCCTTGCTGACAATGGGGGTAATACAGGGCTGAGACCGGTTTGCAGTACATTTCTAAAATGAAATACAAAGGTTCATACTAGGAGGGGTTTTAAATACATTTGAAATACCATCAACAAGCCCAGTACCATACTGTTTTTTAGATACAGCATGCACATATGTATATTGCTTTAAACAACCCAAATGAATCTCAATAGGTAAGTAACTGTAGGCCTGTACAGAAACAGCAGGGTAAGAAAAGAAGTGATATTGACCGAAGATCAGCCCCAACCCATCGACTGCAGAGAGCAGAAGCCGGATGGAAAAGCCAGTAAACAAACATTATGCTGTGTCACTGTTTTGGAAAATGACAATAGTGTCGCAATTATACTGGTGGATGAGGCTACAGAAGTGGTTGAAATGGATAGTCGTGTTCATATGAACTCCTTAAGAAGAGAACAGCTACAACTGTATAGAATATTTTCTTTGGTTCCATAAATCAAAGGACAATGTAGATTGTCACAGTTATTATAATAATTACCTATGTACAGCTCCGCCAAGAAACTATAACCAATTTTGTGTTTTGTTTTTCAAAGTATAAAACTGGAATCTAAGATCATTGTCCACATCAGAATTGTGTCTTTCCAACACTGAATCCCTAATCCATCCATTATGTTAATACAATCCTGCTTGTCTAATCTAATCCTTGTTTGTGTAAGAAACACAATATAAAAAAATGGTGAAGGCAGAGAGCTGTAAGGATGCAAAACACAAGCTGCAGGGAGTTTTGCTATCTCATCAGGCATTCAGACATCTTTGATAGTTTGTCAAAGATGTCTGTATGAATTTTCTGTTATTTCAAGCACTTTCACCTCTTACTAAACCGTGTAAGTGATGCCATCATGGTTTTGCTTACAGGGGGGAGAAATAAATGTAGTTTTCTTATACATACACTCATCATCTTTATCACAATCTTTTTGGTTTAGCGTTTTTTTGGTGTTTCTGTAATTCAGCAAAACAGCAAGCTAACGACCGTTGTATGTCTGTGAGTCACAAGAGCCAGTGTGGCTCCACTGCCATATATGGGCAGTCCCTTCCAAGGCCCCGATCACACAGAGCGCGTTTCAACAGCTGGGGTGCGGCTATTTTGTCTTTGTTATCAATGGGAACCGAGCGTTTTGCACGCTGCTTTTGCGTTGCTCAGCATCTCACTGTTTTCTGCCGCGAACGCCTTGCGTTTCTGGCAGAGCGCCCTGGATGGCCAGAGGTGAAAATGTTTTGTGACAATATGTAAGAGTTGTGCCTCTATCGGTGGCACAGGAAGGTTGAGAGAGAGAGAGAGAGAGAGATGGTGAGAAAGAAAGAGTGAAAGAGAGAGTGTGTGTGTGTGTGTGTGTGTGTGTGTGTTTTGTTAATTTTCTTTTGTCAATTAGCAGGTAAGATGGCTTCCCACAAACCCCAGATGGCAGTTTATGGTCCTTATTGTTATTGAAGTTTTTCTCCTCGGGGACTCTGCTGTTGTGTTAATTGGTTACTAAAAGAAAATTATACGAGGAGTGCTCTGCTAAACTTCCTAGTACCCACCCTTTCCGGGCCACACACACACACACACACACACACACACACACACACACACACACACACACACACACACTGCAGGCAGTGTGTGTGTGTGGCAGTGGCCTTACACAATGGCTGTATGCCTTTAATCCACATAGTATACCATTACCTCTTATTATATAGCTATTATATAACTACTTTTATCTGAAGTAACTTACAATACATTCAGATACATGTCATTAAGGAGCAGGTAGGGGTTAGGCAGCCAGCTACACTGGGGATCGAACCTCCTTTGATTTCCAATGAGCCCTTCGGATAACACCGGTCAGATCACCACCGAGACGGGAGGAGAATGTATTTTGATTATTTTTCTTCAAGACAGAGATCCTCTTATTGTTCTCTCCCATAGGGCCAGAAACTTTTAGGTTCAGGTTTTCAGAAGACTTCTGATGTGCTGAATGAAAGGCACTGCAGCACAGAGTCCTACTGCTATAGCATGGAGCAGGTATATCTGAAAGCATGGCAGAGAGACAGAGAGAGATTGAGAGAGAGAGAGAGAGAGAGAGAGAGCGAGAGAGAGAGGCAGAGAGATAGACGGAGGCAGAGAGAGAGAGAGACATAAAGAGAGAGAGACATAAAGAGAGAGAGAGAGCAGAGACATAAAGAGACAGAGAGCGAGAAAAGCTGGAAGATAGATCTACTAGAACTAG
>OOFB01038250.1:12330-26160 GCA_900323305.1 Trachyrincus murrayi
GGAGAAAAAGACAAAAAAAAAAAAGGGGGGGGGGGGGGGGGGGGGGGGGTAGGAAGTCGCCTGCAAGTGTAAGATGGGAGGATATTAAACTAAAAACTTTGAAGCTGTAATCAGGCCGTTTGGTAGACCACCTCCAGCCCAGAACTTGTGACAATCTCTCTCTCTCCCCCGCTCGCTCTAGTTGACAATCCCTCCCTCTTTCTCTCTCGTTAGCATGAGACGGCCACGCCCATTCCCTCAATGTCATTGAAGGTGTTCTCACGGCTCTCAGAAGATATAGGAGGGGAGCTGGTGAGGAGGAGGTGTGAGGAGGAGGAGGAGGAGGAGGTGGTGAGAAGGAGGTGGTAGAGGAGGAGGGCTGCGGTAGTGGAGGCCACTTTATGTCTCTAATGTGATTTTATTCCCACATGATGCAACCTGACTATGGTTAGCAAAAGAGAGAGAGAGAGAGAGAGAGAGAGAGAGAGAGAGAGAGACAGACAGAGATGGATGGATAGAGGAAGGGAAAGAGGCAGAGCTAAAGAGGGTTTGCAGACACAGAAAGACCAAACAATGTAGAAGAACTAAGAAGGACCTTATCAATACTGAGATTGAGATAAAAGCAATCGATAACGAGAGCAAAGGAGTCGCTGGTACCGAGACCATTGAAAAATGTCATTGACTAGTGACGACACTGCTTTATCCTGGCGGTATGGACAGAGACAGGCACTTGATTTTGAACTCATCGTGAACTTTCCACAGTAAGGTGCCAGAGAGTAGGGAAATGAGCAGCAACGTCTGCTGTCCTTAACCACGACTACACGGCTACTACGCATCACACCTCTGTGGTCGCTATGAATGACTACATTCTCCTTCACAAAGCTTTCTTTGACAATGTCTCACATTCACATGCAAATAATTCACAATGATTCACCTGTGTGTATGCGTGTGTATGCGCGTGGGTGTATGCGTAAGCGCACGCATGTGCATGTGTGTGTGTGTGTGTGTGTGTGTGTGTGTATGCGCGTGTGTGTGTGTGTGTATGCGTGCGTGCATGTGTGTTACAGTAGATGTTTCTTAACATTCACATTGCTGTGAGGTGCAGCCCAGGATACAATAGAAACACTTTAACACAATCCCCAACACCAATAGTCAGGAGACCTCCCTCCAGTACTGAGGAGCGCTAGATTTTAATCCACTAATAGATTTGTGTGTGTGGGTGTGTGTGTGTATGTGTCTCTGTGTGTGTGTGTGTGTGTGTGTGTGTGTGTGTGTGTGTGTGTGTGTGTGTGTGTGTGTGTATGCGCGTGTGTGTGTGTGTGTATGCGTGCGTGCATGTGTGTTACAGTAGATGTTTCTTAACATTCACATTGCTGTGAGGTGCAGCCCAGGATACAATAGAAACACTTTAACACAATCCCCAACACCAATAGTCAGGAGACCTCCCTCCAGTACTGAGGAGCGCTAGATTTTAATCCACTAATAGATTTGTGTGTGTGGGTGTGGGTGTGTATGTGTGTGAACACTCATGTGTGTATGTACCTTGTGAATGGCCATTTATTTTTGGTTGTGTGTGTGTGTGTGTGTGTGTGTGTGCGCACTGCTCGCCCATGTGTGTATGTGCCTTGTGAACGGCTATTTGTGCTCACGTGTCTAAGTCTGTGTATGTGTGTGTGTGTGTGTGTGTGTGTGTGTGTGTGTGTGTGTGTGTGTGTGTGTGTGTGTGTGTATATACATGCGTGTGCACGTCGCACCACGTCGGCACGCGGGTTAAATCGGGGGCCCACCGCGGACCGCCGCTCTGCCTCGCATCATTAAACCGCCCATCACTCCGAACCCCCCCCCCTACCCCCTGCATTATTCATCCCCCCTCCGGAGTCCATCTGAGGCCGTGACCGCAGGTGCTCTGACAGGTCCTCTCCATCAGCCAGCGTCCAGGCCGTCTGCAGCAGCCACCCCACCCACCCCCAGATGACAGGCCCCCAGCCTGCCTTCCTTCCCTCCTGCATGGGGGATGAATGTCGGGAAAGCCATGACGGACCAGCATCCATCTCAAACATGGGGTCTTAAAGCACATACGTACACATACGTACATATATATTATATAATATATATATAGTCTGGTGAACACCGCCCTTGGAAGGCGATGGGGTTTTAGTGGAGGCGTTGCGGCTCTAATTCCACCACTGTCACCGCCGGCACCGGCACACGAGTAACGGCCGGCGGTGCACCGGGCCACGCCCGTCAATATCCACACGACCCCTGGATGAGAGACGGCCGCTGGATCCCATTCACTTGTTTGTTGGATTTCACGGAAGATAACTGTTGTCATAACAGGAAGGGGATTGCCATTTCTTCTGTCAGACGCCACATGGTAACTATGTATCACCCACCCTCCCCTTTCCCGAAAACACACACACACACACACACACACACACACACAAAACTATTATGAAATACTACCACTAATACACAGTACTTTCACAATGTAGCCCTATACCAGTGTAGTCTGCAGAGTCCTGATGTGTGTGTGTTTATTTGTTGCAGACTTCATCCTTCAGTACAGAAGGTCCATTTGGGAGAAGCTCTTTCTGCTGACAAAGTGGCACCGTGCTCCCCAGAGTGCTACCTGCCTAATATTTCTCTGCTCGATATATTTACATGTAATACTTTACACACGTTCGTTCGGCCGGCTGCCACGCTCAATCACACCAAGACAAGGTGAGTTGTCACCCGGAAGAATGCGACAATATTTATGACTCGACTCTCCATACGGTGCTTTTATCTCCTCCTCCTCCTCCTCCTCCTCCAGCCCCCATCACCACAGGCCCACACACACACACACACACAGACACACACACACACACAGTAGAGTACCGCCACAGTAAAAACCCCTGATTAATTTGCAGTCGTCGATTTAAGAGTATATAGGAGGACTGTGATGGACGGAGTGATTCTTTTAAAGATGTCAACGTTCTCTAGGAGATACAGAATGACGACTCAGCACATGCAGCCCTGGCGCTGTGGGCTTATTTAAATAGACAGGCAGGAGGGGAGAAGATTAGCAGGCCAGCAATACCTCCAATCTAACCATTTAGGCCTTTGCCTGAATACAGTGCAAATAAGAACATGTCAAGTATATCATTTGAACTAAAAAATATATATATTTCTTGCCATGCAAGAAAGACATTTGAATGCACACTCCGGGTATTGGTATTAACTAAACGTAGTATTATTCTTCATTTCAAAATTGTTTGTGGAGAAATTAGGAATTTAATTGGAAATATAGGCCCGTAGAATCAAAATGATAACCTTGTCCGGTGAGGTTGCGCGGTGATAAATGAATGTGTTGAGTTCAGCCGAGCAGTGGAGGCGCGTGCCTCCACACTATGAGCAGGGATTAACTCCTCACTAATGAAGGGCAATTTGGCGGAGGTCTTCGGACAGGCGGATGCGCGTGACAAAGAGAAGCATTTTCCATAACCCTCGGAATGACTCTGGCATGGATTAACATGAAAGGTGCTAAGCCTTGCACGCACGCACACACACGCGTACACACACACACACACACACACACACACACACACAGATCAATGACTCCTCCCCATCTAAGCCTGCATTTCAAAGCTCCACTAATGGGCCATCATGCTGCACACACACACACACACACACACATATCTGACACTTTAACCCCTCCCCCCCACACACACACACACACACAACTGGGCTTCTTCACACTGCCCCCCCTCCCCTCCCCACACACACACACACACACACATAACTGACACACTAACCCGCCCCCCACACACACACACACATACATAACTGAGCTCCCCCCTCAGTCACATACACACACCTCACCCCCTCCCCTACACCATCACCACTCTATTTCGCATGTCACGCAAGGTGATAGCTTCCCATGCAGCAGCCCGCATGGCCTGCGCTGCAGTGTTTACAGGCCCCGCGTCTTCTTAGAATAGCTGCTGAGAAAACATCGCTAGCATCAATCCATGACTACGAGACTACGACGCTACAGGTAGCCATGAGAGCGGTTCAGTGGAACACACACACACACACACACACACACACACACACACACACACCAACTATTGGTTAATGTGTTAAGAGAACCATGCTTGCTGGACTTGGTTTAATAGGAACAGTATGACTTTGTTTCAGCACATTGTTCTCCCGCTCTAATGGCACTTATGCATAAATGATCAGCACATTTCTCTCTCTGGCACCCCTTGGTGACTTCATGCTCTGTGACATCCACTGTTCTGTTACGTATAAATAATTTCAGCTTCTATTGAAGGGCTTATTCACTCATATCTCAGGTTATGAATATATGCATGTGTGTGTTTGAAATGAGTTATATTGTTTCGGTGGCATACAGGAAAATCATTGATGAGAATTAGCTGATATATTCACTCTGAAAATGGAGAATATAACATTGGTCCTAAGTATGAAAACTACCCCCCCCCCCCCCGGGGGTGTCAAATATGAACAGAAATATGGAACAATTTCATTTGTGAGCTCGGCTACACGGTTTCCTTCCGACATAACAAGATTGAACAACACAGCTCATGGATGTCACGTGACCACACCCACGCACCAACACAATACCATGGGAAAAGAGAGACATAGTTGTCGCCATGGTGCCAAGCGAGACATTAATCTCACTCAACTAGACACTGATCACCCCGTCTCGCTATAACCGTTATAACAATACCTCAAGACCGAGGGAGAAGACGTCTGGCCATTAGGATCATTGGCTGAAGACCCTTAAAGTTAAAGCATTATGTCACCGCCGGCATAATTTTCTGTTCAAAATCACTTTCTGTCAATGAAGCCATGACCTTTTGTTATAAGTTATAAAAGAACAAATCTGAGTGACATAGATTTGGGGGGTTATTTGAAATTCAGCATAATAATATGTGGAGTGTGTGTTGTTGGTGGCTGGTTTAAGCAGCCTCACCTGGTCAGAGTCAGACTGATTCGATTCTGGGGCTGGGTGAGGCTGCACACCTGTGGGGCATTGGCCAATCAGGCCCACAGGTTAAACCAGCCACCAGCAAACACACTCGAGAGGAGCGCTAGCATGTACCATCTGCTCTGCTTGTTCAAACCACCACAAACTTTACAATAAACCGGTTCAATCATCTGCCTGTGTCCTGCTGTTGGAGAAGCCCTGGAAAGCCATGGTAGATGGCATGTGGCAACCGCCACATAATACATCATGTGAGATAATTCTGAACAAACAAAAGTGTGGCTGCAATGAAAAAGGAGACATAGTGCAGTTTTAAAACGTAATGGAAATGTCATTGCTATAGAAAGAGATATGAACAGCAGCAGCTGCACCGACGATCTGTCTCAAACTTATAACATACTTCCTGATGGTCTTATCCTAACGCCTGGCTCGCGACCAAGGTTTTTTCTATTTCACACAATTGCATGTCTGCGTGATAGCAATAGAAAACAGGAGGTATGCACATATATGTATTACAACATAAACACACATGTTACCTCATCCGCAGTGAACATGAACAACACTACAATCAAACGCTACAAACTAATCAAACTCACATACACATGAAGACAGACCGGCCTTTACATGGGAGCTGTACATTTCAAATGACATTCCAGGCATCTTTAGTAATAGCAAGAGAATATAACACACACCACAAGCACTCAGCAAACAAAATAAACAAGCAGGGAAGCTGCAGGCGGAAGACTGCTGCCCCTTGCCAATCCTATTTCCAAAACATTAGCCATCTTTCTCCGAGACGACAGCCACTCCGATAGAGAGCCAGCGAAGAGGGTGAGGACGAGAGAGATAGAGAGCCAGGGAGGGAGAGAGAGCGTGTGTGAGAGAGAGGGAGAGAGAGAGATATGCTAAATGAAATGGTAATTGAAGAAAAAGATGGTCTGAGAGGAAGACAGAGATTTGACAGTGGGAAGAGGAGAATAGAGAAAGAAAGAGGGCGGGGGGGGGGGGGGGGGGGGGGGGGGGCGATGCCACATTAGCTCATCCTCAGGCCTGTTCCTCCGCTCCAGTGGCCATGCGTCAACATATGCATGGGAACTTCTGGTGTCTGCCAGCCTCCGCAACAAAGGAGCGCGGGGAAGGGAGAGAGAGAGAGAGCGAGAGAGAGTGAGAGATCAAATATACATCAATTATTTGGACAAACACAATTCATTCCTTATTTTGCATCGTGGATCCAAGAGGATAAAAGCCTCTATATTACCCAGCGGTGCTCTACCCTTAACCCAGCTGCCACCAGGCACCAGGGCCTGAACTGGGTCTACAGATCCGCTGCCCTGCAGCTGGTTTTTTCTTGTTAGCCAAATGGCCAATTTAGCTGTTCCTGAAATGTAATTCATTATTGTGTGGACAAGCTTTCATAATTAATTCCCCAAGTCCCAGGAAGCCACGACCCTAACACCCTGAATAAACCCACTAACCTAGCGCACTCATCAAACCGATTCAACCTGTGCACAAAGACCGCAGCCCTCCCCAATGCTTGGATCCAGGCGTGCTACATGTCTGCTTGTAGCTATTAACCCATGCACTATCCTCCACTGGAGGTCGCCTGTCAGTTTTTCAAGGTTCTTTTTTGGCTTGTACTGGGACAGCCAGCAGCCTTTCGGAGAAGAGTATGGACCAAATAAACCTATCCGACACCTTAATCCCTGCCAGACCTTTACACATGCATGATACGCCTCGTATCATTGTACTCCGATACTCCACTTCATCACTCCTCTGCTCTTTTTTTTTTCTTTCTTTCTTCATGGTTTCCGACAGGGATGCACAAACCTATTGCACAATCCTTGCCAGAAGTCTAGAGGATCTGATGTTGGCCAGTTGTAACCCAAGTTAGTAACTGATGATTCAGTCATTTTGAGCACGTGACCTAGCGTTACGCATCCAGCTTCCCGCAGAGCAGATCACAGGCTGGCTGAGGACAGAGTGTTTCTAGAAAACGGTTATAGAATAACGGCTCCTCAAACAGCCACATTCCGGCAGTTTCATTCGGATCTCTGGTCACCCGGAACACCTGCCAGGCCTGCAGTACTGATCCATAAAAAGGTCTTAGCCCGGTCAGGTCGGTTTCACCAAGGTTACACAAAAAAAACAGCTTGCTCTAACCAAGGCAGCCGGCTTTTCTCTGCATCAGTTCTGCTGTTTCCAACCAACGGTGTCCACAGTCACAGCTTCTGTGCTGCTTTGAGTCTAAATGCCATTACCCTGGAGGGAATGTCTATAAGGCCCTGTCCACCCCCCTCGACAGGTAAGTACAAAGCAGCGGCTCGTATCCAGTGTTGTCCAGACCAAAAGAAGCCCACAATAGTCCACTGGACACTGTCCACCACCCTCCTCGGTGGTTGCAGAAGTCTGTGCCATAGGGCCGAGGTGACTAAGTTATTGGCTACCAGCACTCTTCCCTGACAAATGACAACTGCAGCAGCATCTATTTCCACTTAGACAACTTACCACACACCTTCTTCTCCACACCCTCCCAGTTTATTATTTTTTTTAATTCCTCTGTTCCCAAAAAAAACCAGAGGAATTTTATTCCCCTCTTCCCCCATTGTAAATTTCCAGGCAATCTGGGAACTGCCCCCTCTCCCCATGGTCCAATAAGCAAGGCCTCACTCTTACCCCAGTTTCCCTTAGCTGAGGAGGCATTTTCATACAGTCCCAAGCTAGCTTCTACTACCCTGACATCTTCCTGTGTCTTAAAACAAATTGTGCATAAGCAGTCATTTCTAATGGGGAGTTGTGCTGCAGCCCTGGTAGTGAGAGCTGTAGAGCATCCCTGATAGTGGGCAGCTCTGTCATAGACACTGGTCTCCTCAGTCCTCCCCTCACCTTAACCAGACAAGAGTCTCCACTATACAAGAGTCCAACCCATGATTTGAAAACTTCCCCAAATGCCCTTAGAGTGAAAAACAGAAAGCCATGATCCACTCTGTCAAAATCTTTCTCTTGATAAAGGGACAGAATACCAATGTCTGTTCACACAGATCCATAGTATGTATCCATGTCCCTGACCAGTGCTCCTTTAACCCTCTCCTGCATTAAAAAGCTTAATTCTTTCCTTTTCTCCTGAAGAAGCTGATGGCTTCCAGGGTCTGGTTGGGTTTTCAGACTGTGCTCAATTTATGTTAGGCAGTCTTCAAGCTCCTGCACTGCAGCTCTAATGTTAGCTGTAGAGAAAGAGGTGTATTGCTGGCAAAAGACTCTGATCAGTGCCTTACCAACATCCCACCAACTACTCTGGGACACAAAATCCTCTTTTCTTAATCTCCACTGTATCCAAAACCAAAAGCTCTGTCAGAAAGCTGTCTTGGAGTAACTTATTATTAAAGTGCCAATGAGACCTAGCTTTAACTGGGGAACAACATATATCAGTGGTGGTAAGGTGGTGGTCTGTGAAACCCACCGGCTAATACTGCTCCTAGCTAACTTAGACCCATCAGCCTCTGCAATATAAACCCTAGTGTCCAACACCTTAACCCATGTGTACTGCCTAACAGTTGGATGCTTAACTCTCCAGGCATCTATTAGGTCTAGTTGAGTGAGTAGCCTCCTTAAACAAGTAGGTGATTGGAGGTGGGGTTCCTCACTCATCCTATCCATGGTAAAGTCCACTGTGCAGTTCCAATCACCTCCCAGAACAATGTTCTGGCAATGATTTATTAACACCATTCATATTTGATTAAAAACTTCTATTCTGTCGCTGCCCAGATTTCAGGCATAGACATTGACAAAACAAAATACCAGGCCCTCACTAAAAGCACCCTCCCTTTTACCAACTCATCATGAGATAGTATCCGGATGTTTAGACCAGCAGAAAAAAGTGTGGGTACACCTGCGCTAACGTTGGTGCCATGACTGCAAAACACCTGCAAACACAGATCCCAGTCACTCTCATTACTCGAATCACTGTGTGTTTTCTGCAGGAAAACGACATCACGTAAACATGTTATTTAAAGTTGATCAAAGACCTGTGACATTTTTAAGCGTATAAAGGTTTTTTCCTCTAATAGGTCAACTCCAACGAGCAAACAGTTCTAATACATTTTTCAGAATCTTGAAGATAATGTTTGACTTTTACAGGTTTTCCAAATGTATCATCCAAAGAATTATTAATGTCTTCCAAGGTGTATAAATCACTGTTTCTACCAGAAGGATCAGACAAACTTTCAGCTTCCAAATCATACTCCATGTCTTCTACTTCACTAGTCTGGCTAGGCGTAACCCCATCAACTGCTACCACTCGCCGCCGATGTGGGCACCGCCGCCATGGCTTTGCGGTCCGCCACCTCAGCTGGTGGAGGATGCGTCTCCTCTACCGATAGCTGATCGCTGCTTATAGGCTGTCCCACTGATAGACGGCTGGTAGACGGCTGAGCCGTCATCTGTCGATTGTTTTTGCTAATGTGGGCAGCACATATTTTTCATGTCCAAGATCGCCACACTCAAAACATCCCAAACCCGCCTGTGCTCGCATAGACAGTATAATATGAATCCCTGTATTTGACTTTAAATGAAACATCAAGTGTCTGTGACGGGTCTTCCAGAAACATAAACGCTCCTAAAGTCTCCTTAGAGACTGAACATGAGCCAGATTAGGATCTTTGCAACCAAGTTTAATTGTTCTGAACGGGCTTTCCAACGGGCTTTCCGCAGCTCTTGCTCAAGTGCCGCATTTGTAATAAATGGCGGTACACCTGACACGGTCACCCTGGCAGGAGAGGTACTGCCAGGAGAGAGAAAGCGAGAGAGCGAGAGACGGCGTAGGACGACAGGATGCCACTCTGCAACTTTCTGGAACATTCCGGTTGGGCACGAGGGTTTATTTGCTTTAGCTACAGACTACTGGACAGAGGTCCTTAGGCACCACGAATGTGGTTCTTTTTAGTTTTTTGTCTGATGCCTACAATATAATATCAATCAGAGTTGGGCAGTTCTGTGTGGATGACTGGACTCATTCTAGCCTTTGCCCAGCACCAGTATCTCAGCCAGCCCTGGGCTAGGGACAGCTGCTGCTCTCCCAAAGACCCTCATTGTGTGTCCACCTCCAAAGCACCACATTTTCCGCGCGTCTCTTCCGACCTGATATTTTTTCCGTCCTTCACCAAACACAATCCTTTTTCCCCTTTGATTTCTTCATCTCAGAGGTAGGCTGTGTGCTGGCGGTTGCGGTGCAGAGCTCGGACATTCGGAGCAGGGGATAAGGCCGGGACGGGGATATTACTCCTAGGCAGGCAGTGATTGAATTGGATGCTCGGGGGTGAAACGCACCTAAACGACAGCACCACGGCAACCACGGGTGACATCCAATCAAAAGCCCGGAGCCGGCTTTGTCTGGTGAGAGAGAGAGAGAGAGAGAGAGAGAGAGAGAGAGAAGGAAGGAGGGAGGGAGAGAGATAGGGAGGGAGGGAGGGAGGGAGGGAGCGAGAGGGCTGATGAAGATAAAGCTATGAGAAGAGCTTGAGGGTAAAGAAGAGGGATGACAACAAAAACGGGGAACCGCCACCGCCGGACATGTTTCGATCACATGAGAAAAACTAGTTGGAAAAGGACGATTGTGTGAACAACGCAGAGGTCGGGGGTTAAAACGTCAGGCCAGGGCTGCATCCGAACCTGCGTACTACATACTACAGTGTGTACTGCTTTCTGCCGTACTATTGGTATTGCAAGCCAAAAGTATGCATTTTTTTGGAGTTTGTTGTTATTTGAGTTGCCTGTTCATTGGGGTTGCTGGTCTAGGGTTGTAGTGGTTTTTAATAACATTTAAAAGTTTCAGTTAAGACGGTCCTCCTCCTGTCGAAATGCATTGTGGGTTATCCAAGCGACTGCAGTGTCTGTAGTTTACACACAACGCATTTCGACGGAAATAGTACGCCATCCGGGCACTTTTAGTATACTGTTTTTTGCATACTATGTTGTGGAGTGTGTGTTGTTGGTGGCTGGTTTAAGCAGCCTCACCGGGTCGGAGTCAGACTGATTAGACTCTGGGACTGGGTGAGGCTGCACACCTGTGGGGCATTGGCCAATCAGGCCCACAGGTTAAACCAGCAACCAGCAAACACACTCGGAAAGAGCTCTAGCATGTACCACCTGCTCTGTTGTTCAGACTACCACAAACTAACAATAAACCGGTTTACTCATCAACTGCCTGTGTCCTGCTGTGGGAGAAGCCTGGGAAAGCCATCGGAGATGGCATGTGGCAGGGGGAAACTGCCACATATGTGTAAATATGATTCCGGACACACTACATACTACTCTCGCCTACTACGCAGTATGCTAGTGTGGAGATTCGGACGGAGCCCTGGACTCTAGTGGAGTGGGCGAGGCAACGACAAGCTGGTCTCCTATTGGATGGGGTCAAAATACTAGGAAAGGGCAGTGGCTCGTATAACAGTAGACTGAGCTTCTACAACACTATAAGATGATATTTTCCTTTTATGTCATGCTTTCAGAATGTGTGAAATAAATCATAATCACCTCTAGACATGAAATCGAATCAAAATGGCCGCAGAGCTACAGACGAGTGTGAGACTACAGAGTACAGCTCCACGCAGTGGAACAGCTTTAAAGTGGGAAGAAGATGAAGAACTAATTGAAGTTTACTGGCTCCCTAGTCGATCAACCGCATTCATGCATTAATTGTTCCTGTGTTTGAATAACTGCTTCACTTTGTAGTTATTTTTGGTGCAATTTTACATAATGCATACTGTGTGTAATGTTGGCTGTGCGATATATATTGGTGGTATTCCATAGATGCATGGTGGTTGTCTGTGGTTTTTCTTTACTTTATAAGACCAAATCTTTGAAAAAAACAACAGTGCTTTACATGTGCACATTCACATAACAAACAATCAACGACTCAAGAATAACGACTCAATATTGACACACGGGCAAATCAAAATGGCAGCCGCCCCGCCCCCCCAAAGCCAAGAGGAGTTACCCAGAGGTGAAGACGTGATGGACGTGGCTTCAGGATCGACGTCTTGGCGAAGGAGGAGCCGGAGTGGTGGAGACGGCAGGGGGTCCCGCGGTGACGCACCTCTGTATCCACCACTTGGGGGGGGCGGGGGGGGGGGCGTGACCTACGAGGCAACACACACACAGGGGGGTCAAAAAATACTCTGATAAGAGGATGAGGAGCAGGGGGGGCATGCCATTTAAACAGCTGTCTTGTTTTAACTCTAATCCCTTATTGGTGCTGGGAAACTAGCCAAGCACACACACACACACACACACACACACACACATACACACACACTCCTACATAGTACAAGCCCGCTCATACACACACACACACACACACACACACACACACACACACACACACGCATGCTGCGCTCTAAAAGCCAAATGACGTTCACACCCAGTAGGAAAGCAATAACAGGAGTGTTTTTTGCAAATTGCTGGCACAGAGCTCGCTACCAGAGTTCACTCCAACCTCTGAGAGAAGGCGGCAGCAATGGGGCCGTTTGGATTCTAGCTGAGCGGCGGAGCCTCCCGCTCCAGATGTTAGTGTGTGTGTGTGTGTATGCCTGTGTGTGTGTGTGTCTATGTGTGTGTGTCTATGCGTGTGTGTGTGTGTGTGTGTGTGTGTGTTTGTGTCTATGTGTGTGTGTGTGTGTGTGTGTGTCTGTGTGTGTATATATATATGTGTATGCGTGCATGTGTTTGCGTGCATGGCCGTGTGTGTGTTATCAGCAGACAGCACACAGCCCTGGAATCACACTAGGCTTCGGCCACGGGCGAGAGATGGCAAAGTGAGACACGAATGCCAATGAAGCCTCTTTCTCCCCCCTCGCCCACCCTGCCTGTCTCTCCATCCGACCCCCATCCCCCGCACGGCCATGCCGGAGGTGTGTAACTGCAGCAGACCACGGGGCTAAACACTCAGTCCCCAGCGGAGAAGCTTTGGCCTGCATTGCCTGAGGATCTCCTCTCCCTCTGTTTACATGCAGCAGTAGGCCTTGCTTGGGAAGCTCCAGGACTGTGCACACACACGCGCACGCAGGCAGACACACACACACACACACACACACGCACACACGCACACACACACACAATCAATTCCACTCTATGCTAAACAGAGTTGTGTTTTGATATGGACCAACAGGGAGACAGTGTAGGGGAGGTGGCAGGAGGAACGGCTCGGACGTCTTCAGGAGATGAGCTCTATTGACAACGTGTGTCTGCAAATGGTGGGGTTGTTCCAGGCTAATGTCAGCGCTCTAATTTTCTCTGAGAAAAAAAATGAAGTGAAAACTCGGAGAGTTCAAAACAGCCATAAAGGTTTAATGGCAAGCTGGCAGAAAACAGCCAGCAGAACGACAGTGAGCTCAACCATTCCCAGTGTTGTAAGTGGCATTCATTATTCACATTATAGTTTTATATGAAGACAAAGGAGCTTCTTGCTTGCTAATTGACTTTTTTTGTCTCCTGACAGTAGCTACACTATTGACTGTGTGTAGCATTGCTACATTGTCTGGATGTGTGTGTGTGTGTGTGTGTGTGTGTCTGTGCATGCCTGTGTTTGTGTGTATGTGTGTGTCTTTTCTTCATTCTGAAACGTGCCTCAAGTAGTGCTGAGAGAATGTAATAAGTACCTTGACACAGGATTACACCGGGCTGTGACTGACAGACTGAGGGACAGCTTTAATTTTCAAATCAGACAGCTAGAACAGGGGATGAACAGCCAGCCCCCATTTCAAAACATCCAATGTCATTAGATTGACCATTCCTTCCTGCGTTCATCTCATGTAATGCAATTATTTGGAGGGGGTGGGGGGGGGGGGGGGGGGGGGTTTTAAAAAATT
>OOFB01038252.1:0-11911 GCA_900323305.1 Trachyrincus murrayi
AATCGAATATGGTGTGACATTTCACCTCTCTGATTTGATGTTCACATGCACACTGATGCGTGCCGGCCTGTTGCAGTGGTTTATTTAGTGTGTGTGTGTGTGTGTGTGTGTGTGTGTGTGTGTGTGTTTGTATGTATATGCGTAATTCGGAACCTGCTTGTCAGTGATTCTGCCTGTCTGTCAGTCATGTTGCCAGTCTGTCCGTCCATCAGTCTGTATGCTTCCTGTCCTTCTTCTGCATACTGTCTGTGTACCGGTGTGAGGAGGGAACATTAATATTTCATCCCATGGGATGACTCCCGGGCTACCTTTGTTCGGACAGCTCCACAAAATACACAACCGGAGGAAACATCACATTCAGGTTTGGTTTGGTTACCTTTTCGGTCTTTTAAAAAAAAGGAGAAACACAGTATTTTGGTTGGTGAGGCGACACCATTTATCTGAATCACAGACAGACAAACAGATAGATAAACATTCCCATAGATAGATAAATAAACATATAGATAGACAGAAAATCTTCCAGTACATTCATCAGGCAGAGAAAGAGGATGTAAGCTCTGTTTCAATTAGTCGTCTTACTGCAGATCCTTTGTCAAGTAGCTCAGGGTAATTAGAGCGCCCAGTGTTCCCAGATAATGTATTCATACAGCCCTCGTTCCCTCTCCTCTCCTCCCTCTCCTCTGCATGTATTTGCATACCATTCTGTCATGAGACAGAAGGAGACACTTCCTCTCATGCAGAGGCAAAACCTGGGTTTGAACTGGGTTTGACCTGGGTTCTACCTGGGTTTGACCTGGGTTCGAACTGGGTTTGACCTGGGTTTTGACCTGGGTTTGACCTGGGTTTGAACTGGGTTTGAACTGGATTTGACATGGGTTCTACCTGGGTTTTGACCTGTGTTTGACATGGGTTCTACCCAATGCATTCAGAGATCCTCCTATATATTGCTGTGCATGTGTTTGTGTGTGTGCGTGCGTGTGTGTGTGTTTGTTCCTAGACAGCTGACATGACTAAATCTGACTCTTTTGGAACAAACGACTGATCATCACTCTCTTATGTACTGCAGGGGCAGGCAGTGTAGCAGTATAGACACTGATACGCACACTCCTCTCTTCAAAGACAGAACTATGCCGTGCGGGAACGTGCACATGTGCCCATGTGTATAATAGTATAGACACACACAACAGCTACGCACACATCTCTTTTCAGGGACAGACATGTCTCCAGGTTTCACTTCCATCTCAGGCAGACTTAAAAGGCAAGTAAAGTGATTTCAAAGATTTTGAAGTTTGATTGTAGTGGGCATAATAGAATATTGAGTAACAGAAAAGAACAACTTTGAGACAAATGAGAGTGGTGGTGAAGGTTGGTGCTGGTGGAGGAGGATGGATGCTACAGTTAGCTTAACCGCTCGTTGGAAGGACAATGCGTGTCTGTTGTCACCCGACGCGCACGGATCAGACGGTGAGCCGTGTTTAATATCGACCGCAACATGAGCTGCATTAGCGCTCATAGAGATAGCTGACCTCAGATAGCCTCTTTTAGCTGCAGACAAAGAATCCCTCAGGAGGGACAACAAAAGAGGCAAATATTAGAGACAATGCGGGATGAAGGGAAACCAGTACTCAACTCATCGTGTTGTAATTAAATACAAGTGGCTGCTGGCCCTCTGTGAGATAATGGACTGACAGCTCATTACTCAGGAGTATCTACTTGTCCCGGAGTATTCAGGGAGGAGGCAGCAAATGAGTTGAGGTTATAGAATAACAGAGAATGAGTTGAGTTGAGAATGAGAACGTGTTGGCACAGTGAAATCATGAAACTTAATATTTTTTGCATGATTTTGACCAATGAATACAAACCATGAGTATGATGGTCTCGTGCTGTACACCAACTTGAATAAAGTTAAAGTGTGCCTGGGTACGAGGCCACACCCTCATTACTGTAGCTCCGCCATCTTTAAACTTTTTATTGCACTTAAAACTAGTAAGAAATAAAGAAAGCAGATTTATAACAACAAAAGAGACCAAACGCATCCCGTATTCAGGCCGAACATTAACAGCACATTTGTTGGTCTGTATCCACAGCTTTACGGTTCCATATGCTCTCACCTGTTCAAATATTCATTTGCTTTGTAGTGTGTGTGTGTGTGTGTGTGTGTGTGTGTGTGTGTGTGTGTGTGTGTGTGTGCGCCCGCGCGTGCGCACATACGTGCATCTCCACTGCAAGGTCCAGTGTACACATTCTACCAGAGAAAAGTATTAAGGATAAACGTTATTACCCATAATTCATTTGGAGTGCATGTCTTGTTTCCCCCTGTGTGTGAATATCTCAACACACGCATGCACGCACACACGCACACGCACACACACACACACACACATACACACACACACACACACACACACACAGCTGTAGCAGGGCTCTAATGAGCCAGGATGTGTGTGCTCAACAACAGTGACCAGACCATCCGAGAGCTTGCCAGGGCCTCTCTTTTTCTAATTGATCAGTCTGACCAGAGTGTGGTCAGACTGGCCTGACCTGAATGACCTCATGTGGTTGGGCCGGAGTGTAGCTTGAATGGACACAGGCAGACTCTGAGACAGTGTCTCAGAGGACTTAATAACAGATCCCAGTGTTTCTGTGAAAGCAACAGAAACAACACACCATTTGCCACTAGAAAATGCCCACCGTCACCTAACAACTACAACATTGGACTGGTCTGAGCTTACAGGGGGAACTAGCTTCCCTCTGCGAATCACTCAGTGTCCCACTCAGTTCTAAACAACACAGCGATTGACGAGACCATATAGACACTTTCACCATTATAGCAAGATTACAGATCCTTCCAACCAAGCTAAACCTTTCCATCTGGTTTCCTGACAATCACACCTCCCACTGTATTCATCATGATCATGAACAGATAGCCCATCCACACATGTTGAGTGGCTGCTAAGTTTATAAAGGCTTCTATCACCTGGAGCGACAGAATAGTTAAAATAGTTAATTACAGCCATAGTTCAACCCTCTCTAAAAATGTACAAACATTCCTGTGCCTAACCATGCATGTTCAACCTCTTAAATAATGAAAATGATGTATTGTCCACATTGCCAACACCCCAGTATGTTATTATGGTTGACGAGGAGGTCTCAGTTTTATGGGTAGGCTGTACCTTCGATCATTGCCTAGAGGAAGCCTTCCTCCTGAAATCTGTTGATTAAATATTTAATCGAAGCCATAACACAGCTATAGGTGTCAGCCACTGATCTGTATGTTTGGTAGCTTGGACCATGTTCATAATCTAGCTGGTAGTTAACTACTGTAGCCTGGACCATGTTCATAAGCCAGCAGGTAGCTAACTACTATAGCCTGGACCATGTTCATAAGCTAGCAGGTAGCTAACTACTATAGCCTGGACCATGTTCATAAGCTAGCAGGTAGTTAACTACTGTAGCCTGGACCATGTTCATACGCTAGCAGTTAGGGGCCTCCAGATGATGGGTATGTCCAAGAGGAAGGCCAAGCAGGTAGCTAACTACTGCTCACTGAGGAACATATGTGTTCGTATCTCACTACCAGCACATACATGTCTTATACTTGATATGTTAGTACATACTGTACTGTGTTTGTGTTTGTTTCTGTGTGTGTGTGTGTGTGTGTGTGTGTGTGTGTGTGTCTTAGTATATGTCTAATGCATGCTTACGTGCATGTAATTGTATTGCGTATCCAAGTTTATATTTGTGTGTGTGTGTGTGTGTGTGTGTGTGAAGGTTGTGGATTAGAGAGAATGTGTTCACGCTCCCAGCTCGTGTTGGAACCCTGAACATCTGCCAACGCTCGTCCATGGATCCACCTGTACTACATCAGCTGTTTAATGTATGCAGTACTCACAGTTCAGAGCGTCTGTCTGGCTGTCTGCCTGTCTGTCTATCTATCCATCAACTGTTTAATGTGTGGAATACTCATAGTCCAGAGCTTCTGTCTGCCTGTCTGTCTGTCTGTCTGTATGTCTGTCTGTCTGTCTGTCTGTCTATCCATCTACTGTTTAATATGTAGGACACTCACAGTTCAGAGCGTCTGTCTGTCTGTCTGTACTGTGTCAACATTGACGTTGAACCTTGAAAAATTATTGCTTTTGGCTAAATTTGTATTATTCTTTTTCCAAAATAGTTAATAGTTTTTCCAAAATAGGCCAGTTAATTAGTTCAATTCATCAATTCACCACATTGTGTTTCCACAGAAAATGTTAAAACTGTTGATTTCAAACTGGATTCCTTCCATTTTTAAAGCCAAAGTCGAAATTAATGTTTACATGAGTAGAAATATATGTACATTAAAAAACCCACCCAGGTCATATTTGTAGAAACCTGCGTTCTGGATAGTCTTGTGGTTAGGCTCTTCAACTCCCAGCCGAAAGTTTCTGGATTTGTCTGGATTCTACCTGTATTATACATTTTATTCATATAAATTATTATTTGTTTTTGTCCTATTCCAAGCAGGATATAAACCATACTAGCGATGTGGGGATCCTATGAAGTAATGAAACATAATGTATGTTGACAGTCTGCAGCGGGTTCAGCCTTGTTCAATCTCACAGAGAAAAGACAAAGAGATGAAGTATAATGTAGCACTAGGGCTATTTCTACTGTTGGCTCCCTGTGTCAGACATCGCGTAATAACACATAATCTAACGCCAGAGAGCTGGAATCAGGCTATCGCTGGCTCCTCCCCAGGGGTGCAACTTGTTTCAGATGCTTGGAGAGTGAAATTGATTCCACTTTGAACTTTGACTAGCTGTCGTCTGAATCCCACGGTTCCATCAGCGCTATCAGATTGGACATATGAACGATGCAGGTCTACAGCACCTAAAAGGGTTTCACTAGGCTGCTCTTTAGATGATAGGTGTGTTGGTCACACTGATGATCAGATGGCTGGAGAGAGGCTTTGCTTGAGATCTTAACATTCTCACGAGGCACTTTGGTTTCTGTACGGCTGTCCCCGTTTTTCTCACCGACTCGGGCTGGTCTAAATCATTTCAATCCATTTCAATCGTTTGCATCTGATAGGGTATGCCGGTGGCTCAGTCTAGCAGTGACGCATACCGAAGGTTTTTGGGTTCCGACCCCACTGGAGTGTTAACATATGGACTTCCTCTCAAAAACTTGCATACTAGGGTACATAGCACCTCTAAAAGACATCCATACCAGGGTACGCAGCATGCAGAGCATTGGCGATAAAACAACCCGGTGAGCTCCATTACTTGGGCTCAAATCAAATGAATGAATACATGCAGGAAATTGTCAATCTGTGATGTGGTCACTCAGGACTCATCCGCAGCCAAACCTCCATGGCTGCCTCCCCCTCCTCCGCTCATCATGCCATCTGAGTGCCTGTGTGACATTTCCAGCTCTCTCCTTATACCTGGAAGTGAATGGTTGTGCACTCCAGAGAGTGCCAGATAAGTGCCAGGGGAACAGGCTATTAGTGAGGCACGTTCCCAGGCTGCGGGTGTAGGGTTAGGGTTAGGGACAGCCAAGCCTGCCTCATCTGCATGCAGATGGAGGATAATGCGACCGTGGGTACGAGATGGTAAAGCGCTGCTGTGTTATCTGACGCATGTTTCAAAAGAAGCATTTCCCCATTTTAACGACGCCGCGCACCTCTAGGGGACATTAGAGAAGATTGTGGCACTCACATATTCACTGCCTTGCTTACTCTAATACCCTGGAAATTAGGGCCAATGCCAGCGGTTTTAAAATCAAACACTTTGCTAAGTAAGTAAGTAAAGCTTTATTTGATGTCGCTGGAGCCTATTTGCTGCTATTTGCTCTTTGCAATATTTAACAGCAAACCACAAATCAGAGAGCTTCATGCCGGTTTTCATCCGACTTGTGTGGTTGTACAGTGTCAGAGTTGTGAGGACGACAGAAGGTAGATTACATGGTTTGTTGTGTAGAGCAGTCTTTCCCAACACGTTTTTTTTCTGGGGGACCAACTTGACAAACTGACAACAACATGACCCAATTCACAATAGGCATCATCTAGGCATCTATACATTAGTCATCTATACATTAGTCGTCTATACATTAGTCATCTATACATTAGGCATCATCTATACATTAGTCATCATCTATACATTAGTCATCTATACATTAGTCATCTATACATTAGTCATCTATACATTAGTCATCTATATATTAGTCATCTATACATTAGTCATCTATACATTAGGCATCTATACATTAGGCTTCTATACATTAGTCATCTATACATTAGGCTTCTATACATTAGTCATCTATACATTAGGCTTCATCTAGGAATCTATACATTAGTCATCTATACATTAGGCATCTATACATTAGTCGTCTATACATTAGGCATCTATACATTAGTCATCTATACATTAGTCATCTATACATTAGTCGTCTATACATTAGTCATCTATACATTAGGCAACTATACATTAGTCATCTATACATTAGTCATCTATACATTAGGCAACTATACATTAGTCATCTATATATTAGTCATCTATACATTAGGCATCATCTAGGCATACATTAGGCATCTATACATTAGTCATCTATACATTAGACATCATCTAGGCATCTATACATTAGTCATCTATACATTAGTCATCATCTATACATTAGGCATCATCTAGGCATCTATACATTAGTCATCTATACATTAGGCACCTATACATTAGGCATCTATACATTAGTCATCTATACATTAGGCATCTATACATTAGGCATCTATACATTAAGCATGTATATATTAGGCTTCTATACATTAGTCATCTATACATTAGTCATCTATACATTAGGCATCTATACATTAAGCATCTATATATTAGGCTTCTATACATTAGGCATCTATACATTAGGCATCTATACATTAAGCATCTATACACATCGTTTCTGAAATACCATTGTGGAGTGTGTGTTGTTGGTGGCTGGTTTAAGCAGCCTCACCTGGTCTGAGTCAGACTGATTAGACTCTGGGGCTGGGTGAGGCTGCACACCTGTGGTGCATTGGCCAATCAAGGCCCACAGGTTAAACTAGCCCCCACCACACACACAGCGCTAGCATGTCAGCACGTACCATCTGCTCTGCCTGTTCAAACTATTGCAAACTCTACAATAAACCGGTTTAACCAACATCTGCCTGTTTCCTGCCATTGGAGAAGCCCTGAAAGCCATTGTAGATGGCATTGGGAAACTGCCACAACCATGTATTATCCATCTTGAATGGGGTAAACCAGCCATTTGTTGTTTCGTGCATGTCATTGAAAACATATCCACATGGGGTTCAGGTGAAGCGTGGGTAGCGTAGGTGGAACCAGGAGGAGAGCAGTGGCTCCAGCCCGGGCACCTCTTGGCTGAAGAGGTTGTGGAGAGCTCAGCTCTGTTCTCACACACAACACAATACTGTCTAACAAAAACAGCTGACAAGGCCTCAGAACTCAACACTCAACCCAAACAGACTACAGTGCCGGATGTGTCGACTGTCTCTGGGTAACTGGAGCGGCTGCAGGCTGACTCGATGGAACATAACACAGTGTTGTGACACTGGCTGGGTCAGGCAAGACAAGGCAGGTGGCACCCCTCAAGCACATGGCCATTACACATAGGGCTTTACATAGAGGAATCACATTTTTTAAACATTTAAAGGACAATCATTAAAAGACAATTGTTTAAAAGAGAAATGTAAAATAACATCTAAGATAGTAAAATAAATTTCAATAAAAAGCTGTGCAAACAATTTAAGCCCTGATTTGAAAGAATAGAGGCAGACTTCAGATGTTCTGGAAGTTTGTTCCAAATAAGTGATGGTTGATAAAAACTAAACGCTGGTCCACCATGCTTGGTTGGAACCCTGGGAACAGTAAGCAAGCTGGTCCTCCATCAATTCTGTCATTCCTGCAATGTCCTTTAGGTGATAGTAGGCTGGTTCTCTAATGGTCTTTATGTGGCTATTTATTGATGCCTACAATAGTTCCAATTCTTCCTGTAGATGTGATAGCGGTGTACACCTCCAGATGTTGAGGCACCGGGTCGTGGTCTGTGTTTATTCATAATCAGACCGACTTCCAGGTGTCCGGTGTTGAATGAGCGAACTTGGTCTCTTTTGTTCCGTGTAGGTGTGAACTTTAGCTTTAGGCTTTGAACCAAGATTATCCCAGTGTGGGGAAACCAAGTAACAGTGTTGTTCAGTGTCAGCTCACTTGTGGAAGACACTGGAAGTCTATCATGAAGTTCACAATCCTCCTCGATATCAAATAACTTTGTTTTGAGTACAGCAAATCTTCTGCAACAGTCATAGCTCAGCACAGATACATATTAGTTTTCGCTCTGTACGCAGTTTGATACTCCGTTTTAAAACCTACTCATCTTACACAAAAATCATACCAAAAAAACACACTATAGTGTAGAAAACATTGTCCTCGTCAGTAGCCGATAAATTGTGGAAAAAAACAGAAGAAAGTAGAGAAATAGAAAGTGAGAGCAAAGCAGGGAGCGTCTGACCTCACGCAAGCACAGACAGGGGCTCCATCCCAACAGATGGCCCGGTAACCGCCCGGTACCGCCCGGTAACCATCCAAAAAACATTCAAAGTGCTTTAATCTCATGATTCAGCCCTAATCACAGCCGGGATAGACCCTGGTCAAACTCTGTATCACAGGAAGGAGGAAACAGTTTACAGTGATAGTTTTCTGACCTACCCTCCCCCGCCTCTGCTCTTTCTCCTCACGCTAAATATTTAACAACTTTTTATTGATTATGCACACCAATCAGTCCGTTCTTCCTGCTCTGCGTAGGTCAGCCGGTGCGAGCGGATGCTACAGTCGCTAATTGGTTGTGCACTCTAGACAACTAAACCAACGCTAACACTCTCCGCTAGCACCCTGCTTCTCTCCAGAACTGGGCCTATGGGCAGTCCGAGCAGACACAGCTACCAAGCCGCAAGCAATTAAAGAGGAAAAAGCCAGTCTGTGGTTTCGGTTTGACTGCTAGTACTTTAAAACTACTTTAAGTCCACGTCTTCGGTAGGCGCCTCCCAGGAGAACCCTCCAGCTCAACAACAGCACTCTGGTTTTTGTCTAGAAGACAACATGGAAAGCATGAATCCCCAGGGGGAAATTATGAGTGTTTTCAGGAGGAAAGGTAGAGATAAGTCTTTGGTTTGAAGAGTAAAGAGACCTAACACACCTTGTTCAGCTCTTTGTGTTGTGCTATAAGCTGCTTCGTTCCAAACAACAAGAGAATCAAGACGGGAGAATCAACGATCTTGTCAAATCTGGTATTATAAACAAAGAGAACATTTCTTTAGTTGTGTTGCCCCGCTATAAATTCACTATTAAATTTTTTCACAACATATAATCTTTATGTGGTGGATGTAGCCTAGCGATTTATATAGCAGGTTTTTATTATTTGATTTGTTATCGTCATTTCCGCGTATGTGATTGTGTGACTGGGGAGACGGCAGGTGCGCTGATTATTTGGGGAGGATTTAAGAGGAAGAGAAACAGTGAGACCGGTGGCTCTTCTTGTGGTATGAAGGACTGTCTTGCTACCAAAATAATATTGTTTCTTGAACTGGCTGGAGTTTCGGTTTGAAGCTCGGATATATGAGCAGCTCCTTCAGTTGAACATTGAATCCGATCACCGGTCTGGTGGATTTTGTTTTCTAAGCTCTGGGTGGAGTGAAGGGGTTTTGTTTTGGACCCGAGCATCGACTCAGGCATGCAACGGGTTGGGGACCGAGCCAATAGTGTGTGTGTGTGTGTGTGTGTGTGTGTGTGTGTGTGTGTGTGTGGGCCCGGGCTTATTATTAGTTCTTTAGTTATATATTTGATCCACATGTTTGGACATCGTTGTATTTTCTGTTTGGAACTGGTTACTTTTTTGTTTGTAAATAATAATACTATATATATACTGTATATCTTTTCTAGAAAAGGTCTGTTTCTGTGAATTTATTTAATTAAGAAACCAAAGTGCAACCAACGTATTTATGTTTAGTCCGAGAGGACCGGTCATTAGACCCAGGGCGTGGTAAAAGCGCAAGTTGTTTGCTGTTTTTAATTAATGTTGTAAAGTCTTCGTTGACATATGCAGCTTCGGGACACTGCTTAAAATTCAGAAATTGACACCTCATTATTAGACCACACTAAAGATGTGGTCTAATAATTATAATGTTAATTCAAGGCTGAATGTCCTTCTGCTGTAATGGTGGCCACTGATCACGATGCTTCCACTTAAACAGGAATCTGGCGATCACTGGCACAATCCTTTGGCTCTCCCCTCCTGAAAAGTGTCAACTTGTCCTTGAGCAAGTGGTTTTTGTGGGGGATACCACTGTTATTGTTTGTGATGAGTGAAGGTAAGACAAGTGTCTGTGAAGTGATCTGCAGAGGCTGCAGAAACGCCGCCCACTTAGAAGAACATGAACGCTGTTCTCGCGCTCTCTTTGACACACAATTTCCAGGCTCTTGGTTAATAATGAATTTGAGACCGTTAAACTTTCTAGATCTCTATAACACACTTGTAGCTCTCTTCCCTTGCTCTGTCTCTCTCTCTTCTATATCTGTTTCTATCTTCTGTATCTGTCTCTCTCATCTATATCTGTTTTTATCCTCTATATCTGTCTCTCGCTCTGCGTCTCTGTCTCTCTCTGTTTCTTCAGTATCTCTCTCTCTCGCTGTCAGTCTTTCTGTCTCTCTGTCTGTGTGTCTTTCTGTCTATTTGTGTGAGTGGAGCTGAGTCACAGTGCTTGTGTTGTCAGGTGTGCATTGAGGATGAATGATATGATTTCTGTTGATAGTGATTCAACACGGCTGTTTAAAATGATTACAGGTACACTCATCTTGCATTGGTTTATCAAATGTATTTTCTTAGTCCATTTTCATCAATAATTGACTTGTGGATTCGGTCTGTTAGTCAATTATTCTAATAGAGGACTACTGCTGTCCAGCAGCTGTCCTGTGTCCTCTCCTGGACTAGATGGGCTCCCCTCAGAGCTCTGCAAGCAGTTCTGGGGACTGCTTGGAAATGATGCATACACCGTTTGTAATGAATGTTTAAACTGTACCTGGAACACCTTTGAGCGTTAAGCACTTCTACCAAACAACAGGAGACCTAGGACTATTAAAAGAACTGCCTGTTTCCTTCATGTGACTATAACATCTTGTTTGTTATACTCGGGAGCCTCTCTCATGTTGAAAGTGGAGAGTGGACATCCGGTAATGGTCCAGAGAGAGATCCGTCATCTGGACTGCTCTACGCCCCAGTGATCGAGCAAGTCCTTAACAAGCTCACACAGGGTCTGCCAGGACTATCTCTTAGGGAAGGCTGCAACCAGGTGTCAGCTAGCCTGTCAGCATATGCTGAAGATATTCATCAGAGAACAAAAAGATGTCACAACCCTTTTACTGAATCTCTTGTTTGGGAAAGCGTCTCGGTTTCACTTGGGATGAATGTGTCTGCTAAATCTAATTTGAAATGGCTATCGGTCGTGGAGTTCTGCTCTGTGTGGTCTGTTGGGTCTGTGGGGGGGAGTTAAATGGAGGGCAGCGGAGGGAGTGGAGATGGCTCTGGGAGTCCCGTCTGGATGATGGAGGGTTCTGGAGGGTGTCTGGAGGTTCCCGAGCCAGACAAGCGCCTGTTGTTGTTGTTTACACAGCTGTTTTTTTTAACATTCGCCGTGATGGATGGAGCACATCTGGCTATCTGGAATGCCAGCCAGAAAAAGAGTTGTGTGTGTGCGTGTGTGTGTGCGTGTGTGTGTGTGTGTGTGTGTGTGTGTGTCTGCCTGCAATGACTAGACCAGTACATCACACTAAACAGTGAATGTAATCAAGTCTCTCTCTCCCTCTGTGTGTCTATGTCTCTCTCCCCAGGTGGGGTG
>OOFB01038252.1:12909-27048 GCA_900323305.1 Trachyrincus murrayi
CCACACACACACCCCCCCCCCCCCATACACCCCCCCCCACCCCCACACACACACACATACTCCCACCCACACATATAGACCTCCCCCCCACACACACACACACACAACTAGAAGAATGTAAGGCTGTCCAAAAATGGTGCTTGTGTTTTGGTCAGCAGAATCCATCCTCGGGATTAATTCTGCATATCTCCAGGTCCACTGTTCTGGGCTACATCTCTATCACTTCCTCTGGGTTGATTCTCTCTGGGCTACATCTCCATCACTTCCTCTGTGTTGATTCTCTCGGGGCTACATCTCTATCACTTCCTCTGGGTTGATTCTCTCTGGGCTACATCTCTATCACTTCCTCTGGGTTGATTCTCTCTGGGCTACATCTCTATCACTTCCTCTGGGTTGATTATCTCCTTCTGGCAGGCGCATCTTGGACGCGGCCAAGAGGAACAACCAAACGGGTCACTTCCTGTGGGTGGGCTCGGACAGCTGGGGCTCCAAGATCTCCCCGGTGGTCCAGCAGGAGAAGGTGGCCGAGGGGGCCATCACCATCCTGCCCAAGAGAGCTTCAGTGGATGGTAAGACGCTGGAGGACCCACCCCGCCATCCTTACACGCTCCAGGTTTACACCTTTCAAACTGTGAGAGGGCAGGATATCTCTGCAGGTTTTATATGGTTTTATGGGCCTTTTGTGCCTTCTGACGGGACAGTGAAGACAGACAGGAAAGTGTGTTGAGAGAGAGAGAGTGTAGTATAGAGAGAGTGCAGCATATGAGTGGCCAATGACCAAGCCATATTGCCCATGTGGTTAGCGCACCAGCAGGCTGCCTGGGTCTACTGCCTGCATTTGTAAAGGAAAGCAACAAAACAGCGTTGTGGCAGTTTCCCCTGCCACATGCCATCTCCGATGGCTGTTCAGGGCTTCTCCAACAGTAGGAAACAGGCAGATGATGGTTAAACCGGTTTATTGTAGAGTTTGAGATAGTTTGAACAGGCAGAGCAGGTGGTACGTGCTGACATGCTAGCGCTCCTCCTGAGTGTGTGTGCTGGTGGCTGGTTTAACCTGTGGGCCTTGATTGGCCAATGCCCCACAGGTGTGCAGCCTCACCCAGCCCCAGAGTCTAATCAGCCTGACTCAGGCCAGGTGAGGCTGCTTAAACCAGCCACCAACAACACACACTCCACAAGCGTAAAATATGAACATAATGAAATAAGTAATCGAAAAATAAAGGTCGACACATTCATTAGAAGGACAATATCAGTCATGAGAAGCAGGGACGTGTGTTTACAATGAGTCTAACGTGGAGTTTGATGTTGAATGGGCTTCTATTGGATGGGGGGGGGGGTTGCTCAAACGGTTATCAAACATCTAAATATTAAAGCAAGCAACCTAAAAACTGTCTGAGGTGCACACAAAAGCCCGGGTAGGTGTGAAAATGACCCCAGAAGTGTTTTACAGTGAAATTCCCCCTTAAGTGGCTTAAACTGATCTAAACGTAACTTTGATTATTTTACTACTCGAATGGGGCTCCACTTTCGTTAGGAAGAATATAACTAATATTAGGTATTAGATTATACTATCAAGATGAATTAACCTAGCCAATTTAATCTATCTGAAGTCCAAATTCTTGTCCAAAATCAGTGATTCTACGATCCATCAACCACGAGCAGTACTTCCTCCTTTGATTACAATGAAATGTATTAACACAAATAAAGGGGTACGATTAACATGAAGAAATGATTAGGAGTAAATAAACACAAACAAAACAACAAAATCCTAAACAAAACACAAAACGTATCATGGGAAATTCAAATGAGAATTGAACATAAGCCTTCTAAACCCTAACTTGATGGACCGTACTAGACCCTAACTTGATGGACCGTACTAGACCCTAACTTGATGGACCGTACTAGACCCTAACTTGAATAGCTGTACTCTAAATTTATAAAGACAATTTCCCTAACCTATAAGCTAAGTTTGCATCAACTTGCAAGAGAGACAGGGAATAGCGGTTTTAGTCGATAAGACGATTAACTTTTAGGACCGTTAAGTTACTAAAAGTTACTCATGTAGACATCTTGCTGCGGGGGTACCTGGCAAACACCTCGGTTTGCTGCTGTCATTACTGTTCTACCACAACAATATGCTGCATCTTTTTTTTTGGGTCACTGGTCGATGTTCCTAGAAACCATAACAAGCGCGTTTGGCTTGACCGTGAGATCCACGTGTTCCTGTCTTGTCCCTTGTTCTGATGTTCTTGTCGTTCCTCCTCTCCAGCGTTTGATCGCTACTTCAGGAGCCGCTCCCTCTCCAACAACCGCCGGAACGTCTGGTTCGCGGAATTCTGGGAGGAGAATTTCGGATGCAAGCTTGGGATGCACGGCAAGAAGCCCGGAAGCCCCAAGAAATGTACAGGTACTGAACACCAATACAAGACGTACCAAACATAACTACCAAACATGAGTACCAGACGCACGGATCAAACATAACTACCAAACATGAGTACCAGACGCAAGTACCAAACACAAATACTTAACTACAACTGCTGTTCAAGGTACGCCTTTGATATGCTTGGGATGTTGGTCTGAATGGCTCTAGAGTGGCAATACCCCCCCTATAGATTAGGGGTGCAAACGTGTATTCGAGTAAACAAGTACTCATCAAGGAAATCATACGATTACAAAAATATTGCAATCGAAAATCGGTTTGTAGTCATTTTTCACCTACGTTTCGCCTACGTTCGCCTATGTTTAGTAGCTGGCCCGGGTAGGCGGAGTTCCCCGCGCGTTCGACAAGTTTTACAATAATGACCGACATCAAAAGTGAAAGTGAAATGTATAGCAGCATAGCGCTGCTGTGGTGGTGTATTAAAAAAAATCACACATCTCAATAGCAGCTTATGCAGTTTGAACATTGTTGTTTTAAGTTAGAAAGATATTAGATGTTCAACAGATATTCATGCTCTGAATTAGCGATGTGACGAGGTGAACTAAAGACGCGATCACCGTAAGAGTCCCTTGTGTCTAGCAGTGTATACCACTGCAGTCAAGCCTCCACTTCGAAAACCACGGTCAAACCTCCTCCTTGTTTTGCAGTATGTGTATATACTAGGCATTACGGTAAGAGCGTTTAAGAACTGATTTCAAAATAAAAGCAACTGTAGCAGTAGACCCCTAAGAGGGTTTTAATTTTGAAATTCCACATCAGAATGTCCTGATACTGTCTGTGACACTCTGGGGTGGTCTGCTATTATTCCAAAGTGAAATTGGTCTGTGGGAACAGGAAGTTTCTCAATGCCACTCTGAGGTGGTGTACTGTCATTTTGAAGACAGATTGATAATTGGAAATACCAAAGAAGAGCGCCTACAGAACGAGTAATACTCGTTTTGTACCGTGTATTCGATCATCATTTTTGGTATTTCTTGCATCCCTACTATAGATACAGCAAGGTATTTCGTTGGTTGTGAACATACACAATTTTTAGTTTAATGATTTTATTTCTATGGTCCTTTATCACAGTGATGGGTTCCAAGGGCATCACACTGCCCTGCTGTTCCTTTGTCTGTTCTATAGCTCAGCCTGACCCGTGAACCATGAATGAATAGCACCGCTACTACTACAGTACAGCAGTCCAACAAGTCTCTCTTTAATGGAGTTGTTTTGGCAAAATGGGTCAGAAAGTGAGAAGAATCCAGCCAAGCGTTCCCCGGCAGTTTCCATGTAATTGGATGAAGTGTCGAGTGGGTTCACCTGACACTACGGCCCTTTTTTAGTTGGATGTCTGCCCCCTGGTTTACCGCCTTCAGACTTGTGTGAAGATCTTCAAGTGTGGTATCAACAAGAAGTAAGCAGCTGCAGCGATGCCAGTTCCACTGGCGGTTTCAAGTGAGCGAGCATCCGTAGCAATAAATAACAGGGAGTGAGACGCGTAGCACGCCGTGCCAATAGTACACCGATTTATGAGAACGTATTCGTGGTGTTGTTCCAATTCAGACCGAACGTAGACATAGTGGCATGAGCTTCATACTTACACATTGACAGCATGCTAATACAGTGAATGTGCTAATACTTACACATTGACAGCATGCTAATACAGTGAATGTGCGAATACTTACACATTGACAACATGCTAATACAGACATAGAGACAACATGCTAATACAGACATACAGACAACATGCTAATACAACAATACAGACAACATGCTAATACAGACACACAATTGTGCAACAATTGTATTCTTTGGACAACAACTGGATCTGCACTGTTCTTTGTATATTGGTTAATTGTTGTCATCAGTGCTTTGGGTATGTGCTGCATGTCATCACTGTGTGGAGGTCGACAGACGGCACCTGAACCAGCCAAGCCTTTATTCCTCTATCCTCCAGGTTCAGATGGCTAAGCTAATGGGCCGCATCCAGGACCTGGCAGTACCAACAGCGATCACGTCCAACAAGCACTGTGTCGAACACTGGTCAGACAGAGAGCTCAAGCTTTACATAAAATAAGATGAAAGTGAAAGCAAAACACATCAAGGTTGACCTTTACAGTGTTTGTTATCGCTAAGAAATGTTTATTCACTGCGTCGTATATTTTGTCACTATGCGTGTATTTTTACACTGTGTGTATGTGTGTGTGTGTGTGCATGTGTCCCATTGCATCTTGTGCATGGACGCGTGCAAGTCATTTGTCACCATTCCCCCTTCATCTGCAATGTTTCTACCAGAAGCACACAGGTACACCACATTCATTAACCCTCCCTCCATACTGTAACTAACAGACAGGTGTCTGAGAGGCGACAGGCACTGTAATGAGCCATTCCACCTCGCCTCTAACACATTTTTTTATATATTTTGTGTCGGTCTCTCTCAATTTGTTTCTGTTACTCATTGACTTCTCTTTAATTCACAGTTTTCTCTCTCCTATCTTTCTCTCTCACACACTTTCTATCTATCTCGCTCTGTCTCTCTCTCTCTCTCTCTCTCTCTCTCTCTCTCTCTCTCTCTCTCTCTCTGCGTTGTGAAGAGATACAGGAAGTAGATTGATTTATCTGTCAACAGCATGCCGGCAGCACCATCTGAATAGTGTTATGTGTATTTCTAAAATGGAATAGAGAGAAAGAGAGAGACAGAGATACAGAGAGAGATAGGAATAGAGAGAGCAGCATCACATTGTGACGGAGGGATAGAAAGTGCATCTTGGAGATGGTGAACCATGGGGTGCACAATGCACTCCTGCTGTGATTGGTTAAACACGTGAGTTCTATAACACGCTAGAGAACTGACAGGGCTGCGTTGACGGCTGCATGCAACCCGAATATGGTAAGCCCTTTTAACATTTAAAGCTCCATGAGAGAACTCTTTTATAGTTAAATATATAAATAATTACTTTTATTATGAATAGGCCTTAGCAAGACCCAAATATGACAAGAGTCTTCAAAAAACAAGAGTAGTTATTGGTGCCACGTACGACAGATGGAAGGAACCGAAAGACCGGGTGATGATCCACACGCACGCCTAAACGGCATCATTTCATTTCATTATATTGAGTTGCATCAATAACACCTACATGTGCCTACATGGATAAATAACATTGAGTTGCATCAATAACACCTACATGTGCCTACATGGATAAATAACATTGAGTTGCATCAATAACACCTACATGTGCCTACATGACGCATTCATTCACGTTGCTGCATGAATATTTGTTTGAGGAGGGTAGGCTTAGGGCTTTCAATTGAAAGTCATTTTAAAAAAGATTGCCATTGTAGCCTCCATTTTTAAATTATATTGAGTGAGGGAGACGGGTGGTCGCGTTGTGTCAAAAGGTTTTTAACTTTCTTGTAAGTTATGGTTATTGATTACTCGCTGCTGTTGGGGTCCATCAAAAGTGCGTGAGTTATTGAATAACATCACAGTACACGTATGTATTGTTAAATTGGGAGCCATCTCAACAACTACAGTTGTAGTTGTTGAGATGAATCAGCGAGTTCTAGACACCAGTTATCGAGGGGGTGGAGGTGTATAATTTACTATGAGTGTCTTGTTGTGTAGGTAGCTGGAGGATAAAATAGCCTCGCTCAGTTCCAGTTATAGCCTACTGTGATGGAGCAGCAGGCGAAAGGGAATGTCATGTTATATCACATCTTTACAATAGCGTTTGCAATATCCGTATACTTTACTAATGAACTGAAAATGTTGCTCAATGTAATTGACCTACATGCACATAAAAGAAAGAAGACGGGTTAGTTACCTGATTTGAAGCCATCCTTGCAGTCCATAGAAGTAGAGTACATGAGGGGCAAGTCAATACTTGTATAAATATATGAACGAATAATAACGAATCAAGCAGTTGAGAACTCTACTCTACTCTATAGTAAAATTTGATTTATTTGTTTAAGAGACATTTCATATGTTTGGTTTGTTTCAGACAGACGGAACACACAATTATACCCGCGATGAAGAATGCAGTGTCCTTCACTGTACTTTTTCAACAAGATATTTTGTTTTGCAATATTTAGTGTTAGGCTTATGTACTGTACAATTGTACAATTTGTGAGACATTCATTTGATAGACATTCAATCGGCCTTTATTTGGTAGGCTATGCTTAATATATTGTATATAATATATAGGCAGACAGAACACCCCGTTATATTTCACATTGGTGCTATCATGACTGATTTCCTTTGCTTCCAGCGAAGCGCTTTTATCTGGCGAAGCTGGGTTTGGATTGAAGAATTCAGTGTCCTTCACTGTCCTTTTTCAACAAGCTATTTTGTTTTGCAAGCGAATGCAAGCACTTCTATCTAAACGTTCATTAACCTTTTAAATTAGGCCTATATAGTTATAGGAACGAACGAATAATAACGAATCAAGCTGTTGAGAACTCCATACTCTCTACGCATGTCGATGCGTCTCAGACACAAGAAGGCATAGTTATTGTATTTAGTGTATATATATTGTACAATTTGAGAGACATTTAATATATTTGGTATAGGCCTACTTAATATAGGCCTATTCTATATAATAGGCCTATATAAAGACAGAACACAGTTATATTTCACATTAGTGCTATCATGACTGATTTCCTTCTGCGGACCGCAGGCCTTGCCTTCGCTATCGCCTTCGTGGGCGGGCATCTTGCATCTTGTTTATCTTGCGTGGAGGCTTGCTTCTTATCGCGGCATCCTGCAAGTCGTTTTTCGCACGCCTGGGGTATATCCATCCAACATATCAACAAACCATTTCGGATATGTTACCAAATTACTATAATCATTTCGGATATGTATGTGCGTCATTGAAGATATCTACAATGACATTTTGACTAGTGGTAATTCACATTAGCATTGCTACTAGTCAAAATTACATTATGGATATGTTGAACTACTGATGAAATGTTAAAAGGGCTTGCCATATATTCCCCCTACTGATGAAATGTTAAAAGGGCTTACCATATATTCCCCTACTGATGAAATGTTAAAAGGGCTTGCCATATATTCCCCCTACTGATTAAATGTTAAAAGGGCTTGCCATATCCCGAAGCCTCGTTTTTCAGCTCTATTTTATTATTTTAATTCACAAGTAGTCCACACACAGTGTATTTTTTTTAATGAATCTTGGCAATATTCAACACAAACTTCTATTTTTAGGTAATGTGTACAAATTATGATTATGTTTAATTAAATCTCACACGCAGTATATATTCTACACTATAGTCTAATCTCACCAATATTGTACACACACATTCCTTAATCTCACCAGTATTCTACACACTCGGAACGATTCAATATTGAGGAGTGTGGTTTGCTTGTCCTATTGGGAGCGGTGTTCAGCTAACAAGAACCAAACCATAATACACACTCTTCCCTGGCTCCTAGTCCCCGAGTGTCGTTTCATAATTCATACTCAAATCAAAATAACGCATGAAATACGACGTTGAGCTACTACTTCCTGCTGCAGGTTGTCTGTAGCAAACATTGTGAATACACGTTGGTGGAGTAACAGATGCCACATGCTGCCTGATGGACAGAGCTAACACCTGGCCCCACCCCCCTCCTACCAGATAGAGGATCTGGAGGTGGAAGCAGTTTCCATCCCCCCTCCTCCCTACCTGGTAGGAGTGGGGCCCTACCTGGTAGGGGGGGTGGGGCCCTACCTGGTAGGAGTGGGGCCCTACTTGGTAGGGGTGGGGTGGGGCCCTACTGCTGCTCTGTTGTGCTCATCGTTAGAAGTTAGGTGAGTTTTTACGGGTAATTGTGTAATTGTGTAATTGTGTAAGCGCGCACACACACACACACACCACTGAATCAGCACATCATCCACATGTTACCATCCATCTGCATGTGTGTTTGTGTAGTCACACATAAGCGCAGCCTTTACAATATCAGACGTGTGTGTGTGTGTGTGTGTGCACCTTCCAGGTGGTGCAGGAAGTGGGACAGTGATTTTGATGTCATGTTGGTTGTAACTCTCCTCCTGGACTCATGAAACATTAATGACGGTTGATTTGATGCTCGGATTACTTCTCTCTCTTACCTCTCTCTCTCTATCTCTGTGTGTCTCTCTATCTCTCTCTATCTCTGTGTGTGTGTGTGTGTGTGTGTGTGTGTCTCTCTCTCTTTCTCTCTCTCTCGACATCTAATATGTTGTGTACTCTCTCGAGTCTACACACTGTTCCATGCTTTGATACAAGTTGTCTATCTAGCTCTGGAGATATCTGATCTCAACTACTCAGAGACATGCCTCTGGATTCAGACTGCTTCGTACAGTTTAATAATTACACTACCTAGTTGCACACTACCTTCCTAATGTTTTGGAGCCATATCATTAAAAGTGTCGGCAACTCTGCAAGTATCCAAAAGTGAAACAAATGTATTGACACGTCCCTAATTATTATTATATTTTTTAAATGATTCATTCATAGTTTTTTACGCCGTTGCCTATTGTAAATGGATGTAGCAGAGCCATTTGTAATCTCTTGATTATCACTTCTTTATCATTTGCTCTGACCGTGCCTCTTATCTCTTGCTATGGTTGTTTGTTTACAGGTGAATGCAATGGAAAGCAGTTGTTGTACAATTTAATCGAGCCCACCAGTGCCCTTAGATTGATAGCTCAGCGTTTATTATCTCGGACAATAGTTTGCCTCAGCTGTGCTTGCTGGATTTGCGTGTGGGAGTGGTGTGTTCAGAGATGTGTTTGTAGGTATGCGGTACATGGTGTGAACCATACGTCCATATCCCATATTGCTTGCCTTGTGTGTGTCCTTTATTTAAATTGCAGAGCACCCCTGCTTAATAGATTCCCAGCTGAAAGGCACTGGGTTTGATCCCCAATGTACGCAGTCTACCTATGTTGGTGTCCTTGAACAAGACCCCTAACCCCCACCTGCTCCTTAGTGACCTGTATCTGACTTCACTGTCAGTCGCTTTGGATAAAAGCGTCTGCGAAATGACTCGATAGTAAATAGTAAGTTAGACGGTGTCGATTCTGCTACTGGAGTTTCAACGTCCTGGAGACGGAGGAAACCAACACTCGAGCCACCGATGCACCCAGGCTCGCTAGGATTGTTCTGGTTCTTTGTCTGTAATCATAGTTCAACAAGCTGAGCAAAGTTTAGACTTTTGTGATCTGAAGTGTCTGCCAATACAGCAATCTAAGTGGTTGTTGAGAATCAGAGCTGTGTTTCTCCAGTGGTGTGGTTGGCCTGGTGGTCAAGCTCCTGGAAGTGGTAGATCATAAAAATCCCTGAAGCGGTTGAGTGGGATTATGACCCAGGTCCAACAGTCCATGGTCCAGTGTGTTTTCACTCTCAAGTGACTTCAGGATAGGGTTCAACCGATGTCTACTGTAGTCCAATGGTTTCCGGGTGGCCTGGTGGTTCCTCCCGCCCAGGGGCTCTTCGGGGGAGCATATGCTTGTCTCTGATTGGATTATCCGCCCACTACTCTATTATCCACTACTCACGGCAACCCCACAACTCCACATCTCCCAAGTTAATGTTAAGGCACAGTTTAACAAGCGGGGATGTCACAATGTGCTTTCATAACTCATGTCAAGAAGAGGCACAAGCACAACACTAAGAGTAGTTAAGTAAGGGGCGCAGGCTGCAGATGTGGGAGTTAGGTTCTTAGCTAACGACGAGCTCCCTTGTTCTAACGAGCTCCCTTGTTCTAAACCACCTCATTGTAAACGGATGCTATTATTCTATCAGACTGTGATTGTCTTTTAACGAGCATTCAAGAGAAAGTAAGATGGGATCCCTATAAAGCCTGATGATGTCTGAAAACAATTTTAAATGTGGGAGAGGCTCACATTAACACACTATTAAGCACAACTTTTAAAAGCTTTGGAAGTGACAATAGCTGTTTTTAAAGGCACATTGTTGATAGTTCTGCATCCTTTACGGATCGGTTTATATTCGGTTTCTGGCTTGTTGTATTTTGGATTTTAACAACAAAATGAATCCTGTCTGCTCTGTATCGATGGCACACAGGCAACATATATGACTATTTATGTTAGGTTATAACATAAATATAAGTTTTATTAGGTTCAACTGTCATTCAACAACTATACTGGGCCTTAGTCTTGCCCAAAGAAGAGGATTATGCCTCCAGCTAAGGGACCCTTCACTGTATGTGGTGTGGTGAAAATAGCAATGCTTAATTATGTTGGACCACCATTGTTTAGGCTGTCCAGAATTTGTTGGAGCGCAGTGTTTCTGTAATGACTCCCAGAAACATCTCTGGGATCCCTGGGAGGAGGCTGTGGCTCACTAGGGTTCCAGCAGGAGGCCTGGGAGGAGGATGTGGCTGGTTCAGCTCTTTTACTGGGATGAAGATAAACTATGATGGGTAACATCATATTATAACATAACAGATCATAACATAACATATCATTACATTTGTACCATCGCGTATCATATCACAACATATATTATAACTTATATAATATGACATCAAATATCATCATATGATATAACATATCCCATCATAACATATCCTATCATAACATATGCATGGACAACACTGCAACACTACATCCTGACACATCCTGACCTATTGATTAGCTCAATCAAAGAGAGAGAGAGATAAAGAAAGGGAGCGAAGGAGAGAGAGAGATAAAGAAAGAGGGCAAGAGAGAGAGAGAGAGAAAGAGGGCAAGAGAGAGAGAGAAAGAGGAAGGGGATAGAAAGAAGAAGAGGAGAGAGCATTGACATTTACCTTAGAAAGACATTGACATTGACTGCAGAAAGTTGATCTTTCATTGACCTCTATTAAAGCAACCGTTTTAAACTCAAGAGAAGCCAGCCACTTAAAACATCATAATAATCTAATCTTACCACAGATCCACTATCAAAGTTCAACTGCTGCTGCTCATTTTGGTTACTGTGTGTAGATGTTTTGTTTTAGTTTTTTGTGTGTGTGCTCTTGTATTTTTGTCATTCAGACAAAAGTTATACGTAGAGCCAGCAATGCAGTACTGAATCAGCAACCCTGGTCGTGCGACACCAGGGTATCACCAGGAGAGAGAGAGAGAGATATGTGTGTGAGAGAGGAGTAACTCTGGGCACAGCCTATCTCCAGGGGGGCATCCATACATCACTCATTAATTATAATTCATTCATTAATTCATTAAGTCAATATCTGAGCGCTGCAGGGTCAGCGTTCAGATATGCACGCTGACTGTCTTCACCTCCCACACCCCCTGGTTACCAGATAAAGTGTCTTTTTGAAAAAGTTATTAAATAATTAAATTATACAGACCCCCCCCTCCCCCTCTCTAAGGAGAGAGCAATGCTTAACACCAATAGACACATAACCCCGCCCTTTCTTCAGGCTGATGATGTCATCATCTGATCCCCTAGCGTTGGAGGTGGAAAATCACTCACTATTAGTCACTCAGACTACTAAGACTCAGTCACTCACACACTCACTCACTCACACTACTAAGACTCAGTCACTCACACACTCACTCACTCACACTACTAAGACTCAGTCACTCACACACTCACTCACACTACTAAGACTCACTCACTCACACACTCACTCACTCACTCACACTACTAAGACTCAGTCACTCACACACTCACTCACACTACTAAGACTCAGTCACTCACACACTCACTCATTCACTCACTCACTCACTCACTCACACTACTAAGACTCAGTCACTCACACACTCACTCACTCACTCACACTACTAAGACTCAGTCACTCACACTCACTCACACTACTAAGACTCAGTCACTCACACACTCACTCACTCACACTACTAAGACTCAGTCACTCACACACTCACTCACTCACTCACACTACTAAGACTCAGTCACTCACACACTCACTCACTCACACACACTACTAAGACTCAGTCACTCACACACTCACTCACTCACACTACTAAGACTCAGTCACTCACAGACTTACTCACACTACTAAAACTCAGTCACTCACACTCACTCACACTACTAAGACTCAGTCACTCACACACTCACTCACTCACACTACTAAGACTCAGTCACTCACACACTCACTCACTCACTCACACTACTAAGACTCAGTCACTCACACACTCACTCACACTACTAAGATTCAGTCACTCACACACTCACTCACTCACACTACTAAGACTCAGTCACTCACACACTCACTCACTCACACTACTAAGACTCAGTCACTCACACACTCACTCACTCACTCACACTACTAAGACTCAGTCACTCACACACTCACTCACTCACTCACTCACACACACTACTAAGACTCACTCACTCACACACTCACACACTCACTCACTCACACTACTAACACTCACTCACTCACACACTCACTCACTCACACACACTACTAAGACTCAGTCACTCACACACTCACTCACACTACTAAGACTCAGTCACTCACAGACTTACTCACACTACTAAAACTCAGTCACTCACACTCACTCACACTACTAAGACTCAGTCACTCACACACTCACTCACTCACACTACTAAGACTCAGTCACTCACACACTCACTCACTCACTCACACTACTAAGACTCAGTCACTCACACACTCACTCACTCACTCACACTACTAAGACTCAGTCACTCACACACTCACTCACTCACTCACTCACACACACTACTAAGACTCACTCACTCACCCATTGACATATTTAGCCCTATGTATTTGTTCACCCCTTCATTCAAACCCATACCTATAAAACAGCCATAAAGAGATTTCATGATGGACTTTTACATAGTTTGAAGCCTGTCAGACAAAAAAACAAATTGCTCTCCACCGGGCTGTTGAACACCCAGCCTCTGTAGCACTATGCTTGTCCAGCCCATGGCAAGTTTCCTCCCATAGATTATCCTTCGGCTTCCATTAATTCCAATGTATAAATAGTGTGCGTGCTTGGGCTGCCGAGCGTCAGTTAAGACATTGGCTGGGATCATAGAGATGCAGCGGTAATACATCTACTGACCTGCTTCAACCCTGATGTTGTTTTCTGAGCCGTTGGAACCGTGACACATGGCTGCAGAATGAACTAGACATGCCGAAATGTGCATTTTCTGAAGAAAATGCGTGTGGTTGCATGAGCCAACTTGTCATATTCGCAATTTTCCGTGATGCATTAGCATGCTAACATGCTAATGCTAGCAAGGCTAATATGCAAACACGCTAAGTTTCAAGTCCCTGGGCCACTTAGAAGTGGACTTGTGATTGATTGAATGATGTTTCATTTGCAAATATTTATTTGCGCCATTTTCAACTCAACAAAAAAAAAAACTATAACTCATGGTCGGGCGCATGTGTACAACATTTGTGTCATTTGGGTTCATGAGAAAAAGTATTCAGCATGTCAAATAAGGCCCATATACCAAGTTTCAGAATTTTTTGTCAAATGGGGCTGATCGTTTAACTTTGACCGTGAGTTATAGCGCCCCCTGTGGTCAAAGTGGTACTTAGCTTTTTTTTTTACCTGCATACGCGTGGGTTCTATATGTGTACCAACTTTGACAACTCTGAGTTGTTCACCTTTGGAGTGGTTGAAGTCACCGTTTTTTCCCCATTGACGTCCATTATAAAAAATAGCTTGGTGAGCACCTGCAACAGTGGTAAGTTTAAATTGACACTGTGGCGTCACCAAATTTCCCACATT
>OOFB01038254.1:0-26902 GCA_900323305.1 Trachyrincus murrayi
GCCAAGCCACAGAGAAGCACACAACCTACGACCTTGTGGCCAACGTGGTGCATGATGGGAAACCAACCGAGGGAGCCTACAGAATACATGTCTTGCATCATGTATGTTTCACTCTGTGTGTGTGTGTGTGTGTGTGTGTGTGTGTGTGTGTGTGTGTGTGTGTGTGTGTGTGTGTGTGTGCGTGTGCGTGCGCGCCCCGTGTGTGTGTCTCTGATTATCTGTGTCTCATGGGTTCTCAGGGCACGGGGAAGTGGTATGAGATGCAGGACCTGCAGGTGACTGACATCCTGCCACAGATGATCACTCTGTCGGAGGCCTACATCCAGGCAAGTCCAAACCAACAGCTTGAACAACACGACTAGACTGTATGCATTTGTTTGGCAGATATTGATGAACGCATTTGCGTTTATTTCAATCATAACACATTCAGAAATGGCAGTGTCTGTCAGAGACTGTCAGTTAGAGACAATAAGTCACTACGGGGAAGATTGTTGAGGATGCATCTGTATCGGCAAGATGTTTGTGTTCCTGTCTGTGTGGTGAACCTCATGGTTATGGTCCACAATAACAAACTGGTCTTGTGAATTCAATAATCCAAGGATATAGCCTCGCTGTCTGTGTTTTTGTTACTAAAATTGGGCAAATTCAGCTCTCCTGTGTGACCTGCAAGTTTGATTTGAAGTATAAAGTATGATTAGATTTCCTCATGATCACAAGGAAAATCTAATTAGTTATTATGAGTTGGTGATGAGCTAATGTTATGACAGCCAAGTAAGTTAGTAGTTATGATTATCCCAAGATCACGACCAAACCAAGGTCTTTATGATGGAGAGAAACGATGATAAGTTACAACAAGTTATCACGTTGTCACGACAAAACAGGCACACATATTATAGCCATAGCCATGGGTACATGCAGCTCTCTGCTTCCGTAGACATCTTTGATTTGTATACATTGTCCTTTTTTTGTAATGTGACTTCTTCTCAACGCATTGGATTTTGTTTTTTTAGATCTGGAAACGCAGAGAGGATGATGACACAACCAACCACACGGGAGCGTAACCTTGTGCTCGTCCAGTGACAAGGATCATCTTGAAGTGCTCAGCAGTAGTCTGGCCAGGGGTCTGACTCCCCTTCCAGATGTTTAGGAGAGAGAAAAAAAACTGTAAATGGCTTCTTCTTTTTTTTATTACTTTTTAAAGCTCTGGAAACTGTCTCTTGTGAAATAAACATCTATTGGCATTTTAATCTCTAATAGTACTACCAAAAGGCTCAACCATGCATATTTAGATAGCCAAACAATGGCAGAGGAATTGATGGTTGATTGTTTTTATTAATTTGTATACATGGTATCGGTATCAATAATTTGACATTGTGTGATTAGCAAGACATAGCACAATAGCACATTAGCAGAATATTAGGGATGGACAACGCGTAGGAGCAGTCGGGATCAGACATGGTGATCCACAAAACCAAAATATTTTCGAGGACGTTATGGTGATTATGTTCATAGTTGTTAGTACAGTCTTTGTACGATAGCGCTCTTGTACTTATTGCTGAAATAGATGCATAGTTAAGGTAAAAAGGTTACTTTGAATTTCATGTTACCTTTTAAGAAGGGGAACATGCAGTTGGACTGAATTCCTTTCTAGGCCCTGAGGCTTAGAGGCATGACACGTCTGACCTGGTGACGTCTGTAGTATGTCAAACGCATTGTATTTCAATGTTTTCTTTTTCTATTCTGTCGAAGAGATGCATACATGGATCTAATATTACTAGCAATGAATGAGCTAAAGTAAAAGGCGTGTTGAGGAATTTCACGTCTGCATTCCTTTTATGCTTTTCAAGGAAGGGGAAGGTGCAGTTAGACTGTGTTCCTGAGGGCTCACACCACTACACACGCAAGGTCTACACACCACTACACATGCAAGGTCTACAAGTAGATGGCAAGCTAAAACAATCAGTGCAACACATTTATAAAAGGATTGTCAGCTGAAATCATCCTGAAGATGCATGGCTGGCTTATTTCCACACGTGCTTCTTGCAGAAGGCCAATCTCTAGGGAAAGACGGAAAGAAATTATTTTAGTGAAACATTTCTCAAACAGACATGACCTCTCCAACGATGTGCGTTTGATCTACAGAGTAAAACAAAGTTCCAACGCTCCCATTGTCATTGATCATTAAAAAAAACTCATTGATCTACTGCAAGCCCTGAGGAAAAGTGCTTCCACAAAAAGAAATGAGGTGAAAGAAAATGGATAATCCTAAAGTTGACAAGTCTTAACGTTGTTTTAAATGACCAGTCAGGCGGCGGGTGTCGTGTCTGTGTGGCTCAGGAGAGAGGCTGCCTCGACCCTGCCAGGGAGATGCGTGTTTTCTCTATACGTTTCACTTTTGCGTTACATTTTTGTGTTTAAATCGTCTAAAGGGTTAACATTGGCATTGTAGAATGTAGCGATATTCCAGGCCGTTACAAAGGCATTGGGTTCTTCAGGATGCCTACAATAATCCAAATTATACGACAGTTGGTTCCGACCAAGTCATTTTATTGGACAAGAGGCATGAGTGCTGTTATAGCACTTTTATCTGCGGCCTCGTACCCAGAACATGTACAGATAGCTGCTGAAATGTTATGAGTAATTTGATAATTTTTACTTAATTATTTTACAGAAATATTGCCTACTGCTCCTTCAAGGCACTTATAAGGCTTTTCTGCACTTCTCGGCAGTAAAACAACGTACATCGACTAGAGAACATCCTTCACCATTATACTGTCGTACTGCCAACTATCACTTCACCCTCACGTGACTGAAACTTACGCCACACATCAACGCTGTTTTCACGTCTTGGCACCAGTAAGTCGGTCCTTGGTTACAGTGGTCCGTCCTGGTCCAGTCCTTCACAGCAATACACAGCTCTGCCCTCTTGAGGATGGAAGAAAAGCAGATGTCAATGATTTAAAAAACCTTAAGAGGATCCATCCACATATCCTATCTCCGTGAGAAAAAGGAGAAGCAAAATTTCTTCTTGTTTTAACACCACATCGAAAGTTAACTGAGATAAACATTATTTTAAATATAACCACATCTTACCTCACATGGGTCTGAAGCATCCGACTGGTTTCTAAGAACTCTTTGCAGCCTAGATCCAAAATGTTTCAGAAATAGCTCGCACTGAAAGAAGAAAAAAAAAAACACGGACATACACAGGAGACTGGAGTGTTTTCACTCATTTCCACACCCCGTCATAACATCAGTTCCATTTTTTTATTTTTACTACAATCTAGTTATATATCATGGGTGTACCTTAGGGATATCGGTAGGGTGGCGGAGACAGACGGACCTGAGGACCGTCTGGGTGGGTCGGGAGGAGTTGAGGCCTCCGTGAAGTCTGCCGAGAACCATCAGGTGACGACAGAACTCACAGTCCGAGGAAGGAGGCAACATCTCTGGGGAGGTCAACGATGAAATATGTGACACATTTAACCCACAGAGGCCGCATCATCACCCGAGCATGGAGCTGAGCCCTGTGTGCCGTTCCCTCACCCACACTAGACGTTTCCTCCAGCAGGCAGAGATGCAGCAAGGCACAGATTGTATGCGGCGCAGCTGAGGACAGCAAAAATTCAACAATCTGCTTTCCATATTTATCGTTGAAGTCGTTGCATTTCCCCTTGTAGCTGCTGGGTAGAAGATCACACGCCTTTCCCATGACCTTCACTATGGCCTCCTGCAAGGGACAAAAGAGAGTCATCACAATCACAACGGTGCACATCAAGCTGTGACACTGTACGGTTTCAACATCAAGGATCCATGCATGGTTAAGCATTATAACAGATGTTTCAAATTGTCTCGCTGTTCCTGTTTTCACATATCCTTCCATATCCTTCTTTGTCTAGAAGTCTAGTACGGTTGTGGGCGGAGCTACAATTATGTAATTGGAAATGAGGCAGGAAGAGAAAGGAAAGATGGTGTGTTTGGCTGTTGTGTGCACCAACACAATCCCATTGCCTCCATGCAAAACATTGTAAACATAAACATTATGTATAGCTTTATATGCATTATGTTTGTAGTTGTCCTTCCTTGAATGTTGCATATTGCATGTATATGTGAAAAGTTTGACACAGCAGTGTCAAGCTTTCACTACCTTTACATATGGTATTATTGGCTATTAAATATTTACATCAGAAATATTGCCTGTAGAGAGAGGGAGAGAGCAAATGTAAGACAATATCAATATGCCCTTCATACTATCAGAAATGGGATAAATATGCACAAGCGGCCAGTCCATTCAGACACACAGTGGAGGCCTGCTGTGTTGTGTGACTGCAGTCCCATTGAGAGAATCTCCCTGTACCCATGCTCATCTCTAGCCTTGGCTGTGTGGACTTGAAGTGCAACCCATGCAACCCACACCAGGAAGGTTCTGAAGAAAGGCTCACCTCGGTCTTGTTTTCAGGTAGCATCTGCTCCACCTTCCTGATTAGAAACAAACACAGCGTGCACTGCGGGCTGAACTGGAAAGAGTTATGTTCACAATTAGTTGGCTATGTTTCTATACAGACAAAAATGGCATTTATAGAAGCTTGCTTCTGTAATGTCCAAGTAAAACAGGATATTGGCAGGGGACAAAAAAATTTTGGTTTTCATCCTTCACGATACTATCTGATACTTTTCAGTTAAGATGCATTCATTAAATTGTGGTGTAAAAATGTATTTGAAATGTACCTTGTTTAATAGGTCATAACAGGACTGTGGTAATGAAGAGAGCTTGTTTTGACTGACCTGGATACTGGTTTCGGGGTCGAACGCAGGAGTGGAGACCTCTGTCTCTGGGGTAACCTGAGCCGGGGGGGGGGGGATGTTTTATTTGTCACATGCAAAGTCATACATGTACAAATATCAGTGAAATGCTTGCTTTGCCTGCTCCATCCAATCAACTGCGTAAAAAAATAATAAACAAAGTATGGCTGGGAAATATATTGATATATTATACATATCGTGATAGGAGACTAGATATCGTCTTAGATTTTGGATATCGTAATATCGTGATATGGCATAAGTGCATTACAAGTGATGTCATTTTCTGAACTTACCAGACTGTTCTAGCTGTTCCATTATTTGCCTTTACCCAAAAATCTCATTGTGTCAATATTTTGTGAAAGCACCAATAGTCATCCCTACAATATTGTCTCAATATTAATATCGAGGTATTTGGTGAAAAATATTCATATTTGATTTTGACCGTATCGCCCAGTCCTAATAGCTGCTATATTTGAAACTGTTTTATGTTTACCTTTTGATATTTTACATTTTCATATTGTAGGCTAGGCCTATATTTATTTATTTTTTCTCTATAGTTTCACTTGAAACTGTCCATTTTGCACTAAAGTTCTTCATAAAATGAGAAAATACTCTTAAATGACCTATATCGGGATAGAAGACTTTGGCCATATCGCCCAGCCCTACAATAAAGTAACAATAAGTAAGGAAATTGTTAGATAAATTCAAACCATTTGAAGACATTATTTAAGACTTCATTTGTAATATGACAAATCATTCTTTTGATATTCGTGCTATTCTGTCCACTAGGGACCTCGTGCGCTTTCTCACGTTTTATGATTAGTGTTTAGTGTCTAAAATGGGCCGTAATAAAAGAACTAAAAATGAACTACAAAATCAAATGCAGGCATAAACGATTGAGGAACTTTACGTTGAAATGCCCTTTTTAAAAGCCATAACCAGCCATGGTGTTAACATTTCAACTCTTACTAACTGAGCGATTTTGGGCAGATAAGTCTCCACACGAGACTTGCAGTTGTCATGTTCATTAATGGGTTAGGGTTAGGGTTAGGAGGCGGGTTAGGGTTAGGGTCAGGAGGCGTTCTAGGGTTTCATGAACCACTTCTTGCAGAAGCACAACACATCAGTGTCTCATTTGATTGTTGTGTGAGGGAGAAATGGTGTTTCGCAATTTGCATTTGTAAGGCATAAGTGAAAGAGGAAGTTGCAGTTGTAAGGACATGGGTCCTTTATTTACACAGCTATTCATTATATTTACCGATCAGACATTTTTACATGCATTTACTCTTGGGCTTACGTTTACATTTGATTGTTTCTGACGACAACGTTGCTGTGTATTAAATGCGGTTATCTTTATGGTCTGGCTGCATGCTGAACATGTGTCAGGATTCTAGTGAACACAAGACACAGACATAGGCTACGCTATATAAACATGCTTGTCACAAAACGCCATAAAAGCAAACTCTGTTTCGTGAGCTTTTATGGTTCCCACAATAAAATACATAGTAGTAGTCTTACCACGGTCCCATGGCTGACTTCGCTCCTGGACGAGCTGGATCTTAACGCTCCTACCCAGAAGGACAAACAGGCAAATTCAGACGACTATATTTTATATTTTCCAACAGAAAATATATGTCGATGAATGTGGAGATAATGATGGTAGATGCGCAGGGTCATGTGACAACAATTTAACACCTTTCGGCTTTAAAATCTCAGTTATTGTCGTCTTACCGGGCTGCAGCGATGCAGAAAGGATCACCAAGAAAAAGCCAAAGACCTCCATTAATAGAAAGGTAGTGTGTTGGTCACAGACTGATAATATCACCGAGGCAGTGGTACCTCACCTCGTCCCCCAGCCTCCTCACTCTGCACGGAAGCGCAAGGCAACCATCAGCCAATCAGCGCGCACCAAAGCGCTGTACAGATTATTTTACAGAAGTGCACACAATAGATAAATAAATACACATGCAGGGAAATTAGGGATACAATAACAGGAAATAGAGTGCACGCACAAACATGATAAAAACAATAAAACAGGAAATAAAGTGCATAGGCCAACACACTAAAAACAATAGCCTTTCATCAAGTGAATAAAAATATGTTTTTAGTCTATTTTTAAAAACACCAACTAACTCGGCTGATTTGATATCAGCCGGCAATAAGAAACAGTCTATTATGAGGAAGACGGGTGGTCGCGTTGTGTCAAAAGTATAACATTTATAACTTTCTTGTAAGTTATGGTTACCGATTACTCGCTGCTGTTGGGGTCCATCAAAAGTGCGTGAGTTAACAAGGTGCGTGACCTATTGAATAGCATCTGGTGCGACCCTAATGGCTGTCTAGTGGCCGAAGGGACAAACATGAACATAGCAGTGCACCTGATTAACAACAATTGGTGAACTGCAAACGTTTGTGAGTCATACGTGTTTTAATTTAGTGCACAGTGACTATTTACAATCTATATGCATCATACACAATACAGACAAAAAGAGGAGGGGGGAGGGAAAGCACCGAAGGCGGTGTCAAATCAAATAACTTAATATAACAAAACAAGTTGTTTACTGAAGTAGAGTTAAACTAACAGAAACCTTACTGCTCTACTTGAACAAAAATACAGGGGTGGCACACACCTCTAACCTAATGTTTTTTTTTGGTAAGTACTCATTTGTTATCAGAATTTAAGTGATTAGTGTTTTGAATAAGACATTACTTGAATTAGAAATATTGTTTCTTTTTAAATCAAAATATGAGTTTTAGCATGTTAGCAGACCACATGCTGCATCAATGCAGTAGCTAGATAGTATGGTTCATTGCAATGACATAAAGCATGATAAGCATGTATAGTTTACCTTTATGTATGCAGTTTATATTGTTCTACTGTTAAATAGACAATAAATGTGTATGTTTATCTTTATTTATGTTTTTATTTAATTACAGTCTCGGGTGGATGAGTATAGCTAATTACTCCTCTGCATGATCAATTCATACTTTTCATATTATTTGAACCATTTTTCTCCATAATTTTGACCTCACCTGATGAATCAGATCCATAATTCAGATAATTAATACCCATATTTACATATCAGGGATATGCATAGGTCAATTCATTCTGGATAGGCCTATAAGCTATCCTAACATTAGCAATACTTTTTTAATACTTTTCAGGTGAGTTTTAGTTTGAGATGACTAACACACAGTTCATATCCCCACGCATGATAGAAGCATGCCGTCTGTAAGGGAAGGAACAATGTGAAATCTCTCATTAGGGCAGTCCTTCCCTGTCCTCTATTCCCTGTCCTTTACCTTGTCCTCATGACACATGACCTTCAAGATGTTATGTCTCCTCACAATGAACTGAATGGTTTTAAAATGTGTTTTTACAATGTTTTTACAACTACTAGCCTAAATGTGATTAACATTTGAAGTTATTGTTTAGTTGGAAATCCTGAAATTGACTAATTTACTATCCTTAGAACATTAGTATTGAACCTGCAAACTGTTTTTCTGTCAATCGGTCTTCAGAAATCTGCAGAAAAACATCTGCACTTTCAACCAGCTGGCTGGCACACCATAAGATAGAGATAGACAAAACGACAACACATGTTGAAAGAGGAAGTACTGAAGAGTACTTTCCACTGTAATTTAGATTTTGTTCGTAAATAGTTTTTTGGCTACGTTCCAAAGAAGACATGTTGTAAGTTTAGCTTTTTCTGCGTTGCAACACAGCAAAAAGGCTGGTCACGCCTATTTCAAATGCCATGTAGTTTAGCCTACCAACATGTCAAACGAGCAATATGTATATTGTTATTGGGGGGCTGTTACTTAGAAAGTGCTTTTTGTTCATATACTGCTATGCGTAGGCCTACATTGCTCTCTCTCTCGGTTCTGTCATCCTCTTCAACTAACCGCAGCTAATCGCTAATAACGTGTTAGCTTTATTGCTGGGCTATATCTAAAGGCTGATGAATTAAAGATAATTTGTTAGCGGCGGTTTATGGGTTTAAAGACTTGGTAACCCTGTTGATTGGTCATCCCAAGCCAGCCCACCCTTCTGCTGGGGACATGGAGCATGGAGCTCTGGAGATCACTTCTCAAGATCTCCATATGTTTTAGGTATTTTAAAAAGAAATTATTATGTATATGGCATTATTATACTTCTTGTATTGAAAGCTGCTATATAAATACAGTTGTTGTTGTTGTTGTTGTTGTTGTTGTTGTTATTGGTAATTATTATCCTGAGAGCTAATTATGACAGATTAGCTTTGTTCCAGCTGGAGTTTCCAGCAAGTGTTGTTCTTCCAGTTATAGCGACGTTCCTTTGGCCGTCACACGTTTGTCGTCACTGGAATGCAGGTAAAGCCCATGGAAAAACTGGTTCCATGTTCCAGTCTGTGCTTTGAGGAAACAGTATCAATGTTCATAACTTCTGGGAACATCAAGCAGATCTATTTGTTACATCATGCATGTAAATATGAGTGAGCAGTCAAATGAAATGTGGTGAGCTCAGACGATTGTGCAAACTAAACTAAGAACAACTAGTGACTCGGGAACAACCAGGGGAAGGTAAACATAACTGAAAAATAAACATAATATAAATACAATAAATAGAAAAATAAAATATGCATCAGTGAAACAAAAATAGTGTAAACTAGTGTATACAATCGACGGTGTGGTTGTAGTCTAGCAATTAGTGCATTATTAATCAGTATGTATCAATTATAAATGTCATCAAGTTGTGTGTCTAACATGGATGAGATCAGTTTGAACAACAAAGTAGAACAATTCTAAAAATAAAAACAAAAAACAGACCAGGAGACAACGTGTTTTCTACTCATCTGAGTTCTCCCTCTACATGAAGTGACGAATCGATTGTCAAACTTGATTCAGTATTATCCATCTGACTTCACCTGATTTGCACTAGAAAATAAGTCGGGTTGCTTTGGTGTTCCACTTTGGTCATGCTGTGGAAATGCAAGGCTACGGTGCCAAAATAAATTCTGTGCTAATTATGTCTGACTCTGCAATTAGCAGAGCACAGGGGTGTTTTTTTTCACCTCAGTAGTGTTATAAATGTCGTTGACTTACAGTAAGAAGAAATTATCTTGGCAAACTATCAGACTTCTGTACACCTATCAAAGATTATATTTAGTTTTTAGTTTTTCTTCCTTTAAAAAAAAAGAAAAGTAGTGAAATGAGAAATGTAGGAGAGCAGCATTCTTCCATTGTCAATTATACTGTGTGTGTGAGTGCAGTAGATTGAGCGTGAAGCAACAAGTGAAAGAATCTGCATCTTCCTGAAAGGCAGGAGGCAGGCATGTGATTTGTCGAAGATCTTTTCTTGGGCCAAGTTGAAGAGGTCCTCGGCAGAATAACTTTAACTTTATAACTTTAAATAACTATCAAAATGAATAAAAGACTTGAAGACTTGAAGACTATGAATTGAAGTCGAACACGGTGGATGAAAGTTGAAGAAAATAGGTTTATTGTGCAGTACAACAACCGAGTTGGTTCATGAAGTCGCTGCCTGTCTCCTACAGAGTACAGGCTTATGTACAGTTTTTTATCATGGTTAGATACTTTCATAAGTTTTCTTCCCATGCAATTAAAACAGTTTCTGTGAGCATTGTAACCCTTGCATCCTTTGCTGACATCTCATTTTGAGATAAGACGTCTGGTCAGTGAGTCTTCTTCTCAAAGCCAAGGTTAGGATGGCATAGAGATACATAAGAGAAAATTATTAAAAGTGGCCTATTCCTTTATATAATTTGTTTTTCAGTACTTTTAAGATCAAGAATGTGTTTTTATATGATTTGACTTGAATACATTTATAAGGTTTAATATGTGGTTATGTGCTTGAATTACATTTATCAGGATTAATATCTGGTTATATACATGACTATATTTATCAGGGTTACATACTTGGAGTACAGTACAGCTCCACCATAATTGTGAAGTTTGCGGATGACAGTGGTCACGGGGCTCATGAGACCTTCTACTGCAGGGAGGTGGAACCATCTTGAAGCCCGGTGCGCTCGCACCCGCTTCGAGCTCAAAAAATGGTGGTAGATTTTGGCAAACACCCTTCTGCATGCCCCGCTCGCCGCTTCATGGTCAGAACATGGTCCGAATCCCCAGAACCCTTCAAGCTTCAGGGATGACCCTCTTCGGGAGTCTAAAGTGCGAGAACCATATCATCTGCGTCATTCTGACCACCTTCATCAGCGTCTGGCTCCCTCCCGCATCCAATCTCTCCAAGGAGGGTTGTCCTCTCTGTTGAGAAGGTCACTGGTTGCCGACTCCCATCTTTCAGAGACCTGTGCACACTGCCCAGACCCTTCTCAGCCCTGTAGCCATCTCGTCAGAAAGCTGCCATCTGGGAGGCTTTAAGAGAAACATTTACTAGAGAAAACATTTACTAGATGAGCAGGTTAAAGGCCTGTCACCGGTCCGGTGACAGGCCTTTAACCTGCTCATCTAGTAAATGTTTTCTCTGTGTTCTGTAGCAATGCAGATATGTTTTTCCATGGGGTAGGTATAGCGCATAGCAGCTGGAGTCCTGCCCACCTCAGATCAGTCCTGTGGTTCCAGAGTAAGGATATTTTTAAGCGTTAAACTGAACCAGGAAAAAATAGTTAACTGACTTAATCTTGTTGCTTCACGCTCAATCACACACACACACACACACACACACACAGTATGATGGACAATGGAAAAATGCTGCTCTCCTACATTATTTCAGTATTTTTCTTGGAAGGAAACGAAAGAAGAAGGAAAACAAAAGGATGGAGAATATAATCTTTGATAGGTGTACAGAAGTCTCATAGTTTGCCAAGATAAATAACTCATTTTCTTCATATTCTGAACATGGACAATTGAGATTTATAAAAAATTCTTACTGTAAGTCAATGACATTTATAACACTACTGAGGTAAAAAACAACAACACATTGGCCCATACTATTCACATTTCACATTAAAAGCGCTTTGAATACAGCATGCCATACTTTTTGTACATGCTCTTTTATTAAATGGAAAACATTTACATGTGTCTGTTTTTGTATGCTTAATGGCTTTTTTTTATTAAGTTGTTTTTCTATATAAATGTATTAGACATTTCAATGCATTTTATATAAATAATGATCTTAATTTCATTTGTCATTCTCACCACACTTTCATTACTTCACCATGCTTACCAAAAAATAAACTTGCTTACACAGCTGATGTCCTGAGCTGCACATAAGATCAGGTGGAAGTAGGTGTAGTAGACGCATGTAGCAGTTTCTCCTGCCACATGGCATCTAAGTGGCGTTTCAGGGCTCCTCCAACAGCAGGACACAGGCAGATGATGGTTAAACTGGTTTATTGTAGATTCAAGATTCAAGATGTTTATTTGTCACATACATACACGGGGTGTGCAGTGAAATGAAAGTGGCAATGCTCAACAGAAATGTGCAAAGGGCAACAAGTTTACACTATTTACATTATAAAGAACCACACAATATTTACAGCACAATATTTACAGTAAGAGCACTAACAAAATATAAATATAAGAAATTGTGTGTATGTATATATGATATCAATTATAAATTATGTGTAGTCATTACCTAAGTGTGTGTCTGTGTGTGTGTGTGTGTGTGTGTGTGTGTGTGTGTGTGTGTGTGCATAAGAGGGGGAGTGTGTGGGTCTAGGTGGGGGCCCTGGTGAGGTCAGAGTTTGAACAGGCAGAGCAGGTGGTACGTGCTGACATGCTAGCGCTCCTCCTGAGTGTGTGTGCTGGTGGCTGGTTTAACCTGAGGGCATTGGTCAATCAAGGCCCACAGGTGTGCAGCCTCACCCAGCAGCTCCAGAGTCTAACCAGTCTGACTCGGGTCAGGTGAGGCTGCTTAAACCAGCCACCAGCAACACACACCGCATACAGCAATGTGGAAAACATACACTGGTTGCGTGTGTTGAATTTGGAACAGGGTGTGGATTTCTCGTATGCCAAGTCTGTCATAGTACATTGTACCTTCATCAAAACCAATAATTATGGCCTTTCGTAATGATGAGTTACGATGCCAGGTAGGAGATACTTGACGTTTTTTTTCCCTTTCAAATTCATCCTTTCATATCAAAAGGAAAGAAAGTCACATACAGAATAGTCCTATAAAGTGTTCTCAAATTGGTTTAACCATATCCCCAGCGGTAGGCCTACTGTACGGTAATATATATATATATATATATATATATATATATGTGCTACCAACCATTTGTATTTGAAATATTGTCCTAGCTCATAAAAATGACTCACAAAACCCCCCACAAAAAATGCAACTAAGCACCATGACCACAGAAGCATAAGAAATATGTAGGCCCTATCCATCAAAACATCCTTGATGTAACTCGGTGAATGTCAGATACAATAGACAGATAAAAGAGTCAAGATGGTGGGTGTGTTGCAGAGACAATATGCTTTTCATCAAGCTTTTGTGTCCATGGAGGAAGTTATTTTAGTTTATTTCTCCTGTCACGAAATTAGGTTTCCTTGACAATCAGGATGCTCTTGGAGCACGAGTCGTGTTAGTTTGTTCCATTTTACTCAAATGTAAAGAAAGTTAAATGCATGATGTAAATGACACCTGAAGTGATGAGCAGCAAAGAACAACAAAAACATAATTTTACAATATAATCTGAAACAGGGAGGGAAATAATAGGACAAATGGGCCTTGTGTAAGTGCGTCTCTACAAGGTATCTTGTACCTTATCTATATATGGGATGTATACGTATATATATATATATAGGAATCCCATAAACATGGGATTGTGTCTAGATAACTTGAATTGTATGTTAAAATGAACAATGATCAAACAATGATCAAACCCATACCACAGCCAAAAGGGTGTGTCTCTCTGGTGGCTATAAAAACACCTGCAGTCTGTTATAGGCAGAGTCCTCTTTGGCGTCTTTGTAAAGGGACAGACGAACAACTGCAGGTTTGCATTCCATGACACATATCCTACATTTCAAACAATTATATTTGGCCATGCAGTGTGTTTTTTTGTTCGCCTCCACACGTAGGCTTAATATAATCATCATCTTTTTTCAGATATGTATGAAGTTATTTGTCTGCTGACTCTGGCTCTAGTGGGTTTTCATTGCCATGCTAATATGGGTAAGTGCTCCACCTAATTATTATGCAGTGGCGGTTCTAGACCATTTCAACTGGGGAGCCAGGCCAGCTGCTCTTGGCCAGGAAAACTGGTTCCAGAGCACCACCAACACCTGGCAGGTCTAGAACCTAGAATCACTGAGATTATATTCAGTGTTAATAAGAATCAAAGCGTGTTAATACAAAATGAGGTAATTACCTTTCTTCTTGAACGTGTCCATAGCAACCTGCTTGTTGCTGTTGTAGAGCTAGCAGGATACACTTCTAAGCAGCGATTTTAATGTTATATCCATTGGGGACATTTTTAAACGTGACGCATCCAGTTGAATTGCAGTTGAATTAGTTCACTGCATCACAGTGAACTAATTCAGAGTGGGAATATCTGTTGAATATCCAATATCTTTCTAACTCTTTCTAAAAACAACATTCAAATTGCATAAGCTGCTATTGAGATGTGTGATTCGTTTAATACACCACCACAGCAGCGCTTTACATTTAACTTTTCATTTGTATGTCGGGACATTCCTGATGGCGGTCAGGAACGCAAAACTTGTAAAACTTGTCGAACCGTGGGGAACTCCGCCTATCCGGGCCAGCTACTTAACGTTGGCTCATCTATTAATTCAGTTAATTCACTTTTGTATGTGCAAAGTAAAAGCATAATCATAATTTAAATCGAGGCCGATAATGAATGAAATGAGGTGAAACCTAATCTCAATACAACCATCTAACATGGATGAGATCAGTCTGAACAGCAAAGTAGAACAATTCTAAGGTTGAAAAATGGAAGTGACTAAAAGTAAAAGTAAAGTCAAACAAAAACAGACCTGGAGATTTCTCCTCCTCCCTCTACATGAAGTGATGAATTGATTAATTGTCTAACTTTATTCAGCATTATGCACCCAACTTTGGTCATACTGTGGCAATACGTCTATGGATCCTACCGTTCGCCAAAAGAAATTCTGCAATAATTATGTCTGACTCTGCTAGCAAGCTTGTTACGGGGGCTCTGGCCCCCCCTGGTCCCCCCTCAGAACCGCCAGTGACTCTATGGCGGCTAAATAATTTAATTAAAGGACAAACAAAAAAGAATATAATCTGAAAACAAAAGTAACTAACTAAGCTGACAGTCTAAAAGCAAATCAATTGTGTAGGCGTAAAACCATATATAATTAAATAATACAAATTGGCACGTCTTGGTGTGAAAGTAAATAACAGACATGGGCAAGGGCATACATTTTTGCTGAATACTCTTCACTTGAATTGCATACTGACAAAGGTATATTTGTAGTTTAAACAGTTTCCTTTAATTCAGGTGCCCGCCAGAAATTCATTGAAAATATTGCCAAGGAGGCCATGGCCAAAGTGGATCTGGATTACGAATACTCCAGACGACAGTAAGTGTCTGAACGTGATTACCATAACATGGATTCATGTTCATACCATGTTCATACCATTGATTAATACAAATGGCATCTCTTCCTGTTCATAGGAGCCTTGCGCGTGTGCGAAGGAACACAGTGAATCCTTCAGACATCCTCAGGCTTCTTAAACAACCGGCCGGGATCTCACGGTCCGCGGTGCGTGCTTCAGACTACATGGACCATGCCATCCAACTGCTGCAGAAGAGGTCGCTTCAGGAGCATCGCATTCACAAGCGCTCTATCAATGCAACAGGTCTTTGTCTTCACGCCCTAACCATTATTCACATACGAGAAATGTGGACCTGGCACAGCTGGTTTGCTGACTTTACTTCTTTGCGTCCATCACTCAGATCTGATTTCCGAAGACGACTTGGAAACAATTGCTGAGATAACTGGCTGCTCTGCTAGGCTTAGTACCCCATATTGCAAAACCGCTCCCAATCTGGAAAGGTATCGCACTCCCACCAGCGAATGCAACAACAAGTATGTATTTTTATTTATTTGTCATGTGGAATGGGTTCTAAGGTGTTTAGTGGCACCAAAGTGCTTTTAATTGTGAGTATTGTTATGATGTATGGTAGAGAGCGCCACACTTTGTCTTTCACACTAATATTGCCATTTTGAGGGCCAAAACGCAACCCGTGTTGCATCCACCACGCGGCCAGTGTGGTGTGTATGTATCAAAAGTAAACAACTGTTTATGAGCCAGCCATTTATGTCTGACTTCCTCCTTCCAGGGAGAACCCCCGTCTGGGAGCTGCCAACACCCCATTCACCCGCTGGTTGCCTCCCAAGTACCAGGATGGATTCTCGCTGCCCATCGGCTGGGACGCTGAAAAGAAAATCAACTACAACTTTCTCCCTTTGGTAAATAATCAACTAATGACGTATTCTAACATATTTGGAGCAGAGAGTTTGGCATGTTGCTCCATTTTCCACTTCATTTGTAGCTTGACCAAGACAATTGCTTCCTCATCAACCTCATACCAGGTGCGGAAGGTATCAAACCGGATCCTCAACACATCAAATGCGGATGTGACAAATGACCCACTCTACACCCACCTGGTGACCATCTTTGGCCAGTGGACCGACCATGACCTCACGTTTACCCCACATATCCCTGTCATCCGGTCATTCAACGATGGAATTGACTGCACCAAGACGTGCGACATGACAGAGCCGTGTTTTCCTATGATGGTTGGTGCAAGCAATACACACACTGCAATAGAGGGGTGTATACCATCCTAGATCCAAATCCACCAAAACAAGCATACATACAGCCTATCTTGTTTCTTCTCACCTTCACTAAAGTATCCAGAAGACGACCGCCGGCTGGTAAACAAACCAGACATCAAGTGCATGCCCTTCTTTCGCTCTGCCGCAGCCTGTGGCTCCGGTAACACGGCTTTCATGTTTGGTGGCCGGGCGGTACGGCAGCAGATGAACACCCTCACTGCCTTCATCGACTCGGGTCAGGTTTATGGCTCAGATGCCAGCCTAGCCAAGAACCTCCGAGACCTCACCAGCGACAAAGGGCTATTGAGGGTCAACCCCCTGTACAATGACAATGGGCGAGAGCTCCTGCCCTTCACTACTATGACCGACAACACGTGTACCAACCGTGCTCGCATTACCGGCGTCAAAGATGCACAAGAGGTTCCCTGCTTCCTGGCTGGTAAGGGAAATAAGTCGGTGAAAATAAACGCAAACCTAAAAGATCAAATCAAGTTCAAAACAGCAATACAAAGCTTCATGGTACTGGTCCGTTTCCACGGATACATGAGTTTTGGATGTGCTGTAGTAAGTGCTTTCTTAGGAAGACCTGAAATGAGAGAATTGCAGTAGTCAAGCCTGCTAGTTATAAATGCATGCAAGTCTCTCTGTATCTGCCTGGGGGAGAAACGGTTGCACTTCTAAGGTGATAGAATGCTGTTTTAGTAATAATGCAGATGTGGGATTCAGATGTGGGGCTTTACGTTTTGTGCCAGGAATTTAGGGTTGGCTCCAATTCAATTATTATTATTATTATTATTATTATTATTATTATACTCTCTCTTATTTTTGTTTAATAAGATCATGTTTTGTGACATCCAAATGTTAATATGATGATGTAGTTAACCAGTTTATCAATGGAGCTTATGACATTGGGAGACATGTACAATTGTGTATCATCTGCATAACTGAAAAAGGCCCATGAAAGATATAGCTGTATTGTATGTCAAAAAGAACAAGAGCGCTCACATACCGATGCCAATTAGCATCCTGTATGTGACCTGTTTGGTTTTTGTGTCTCGTCTCCAAGGTGATGCCCGAGCCAGTGAGAATATCGCGCTGAGCTCCCTGCACACGTTGCTGTTGCGTGAACATAACCGCTTGGCGCGCGCTCTCGCCGAGCTCAACCCCCACTGGAGCGGAGAGAGACTGTACCAAGAGGCCCGCAAAATCATGGGGGGGTACTTCCAGGTTGGTGTTAACACCCACAAATGTTTATTATTTAATTTGTCACAGTGATCATACTCAGTTTGGCCCTTTCCGCTCCACCTTTAGGTCATTACGTTCCGGGATTACTTGCGACACATTGTCGGCCCAAATATAATCGCCGAACGGCTCTCCACCTACCCTGGTTACGATGAGAACGTGGACCCTAGCATTTCTAATGTGTTCGCCACGGCCGCCTACCGCTTCGCCCACCTCGCGGTTCAACCCTTCATTTTCCGTCTCGACGAGAACTTTGCGGAGCACTCCCAGTTCGGCAATGTGATGCTGCACACTGCCTTCTACACTCCGTGGAGAGTTGTTTTTGAAGGTAAACTTGAGATTTTACTCAACCTTTTCTGTTCTATGAGGATGCATTTCTTTCTGAACTGAATAGATTTACTGTTCCGTTAACAATGCCTAGAGAGGCGTTGAAGAAAGCTTCATGAAGGTGTCCTGGAGCAGCTGTTTGTTTCCAGTATGTCCAGTATGTCCTGGAGCAGGTTGTTTGTTTCCAGTATGTCCTGGAGCAGGTTGTTTGTTTCCAGTATGTCCAGTATGTCCTGGAGCAGCTTGTTTCAGTATGTCCAGTATGTCCTGGAGCAGGTTGTTTGTTTCCAGTATGTCCAGTATGTCCTGGAGCAGGTTGTTTGTTTCCAGTATGTCCAGTATGTCCTGGAGCAGCTGTTTGTTTCCAGTATGTCCAGTATGTCCTGGAGCAGGTTGTTTGTTTCCTTGCATGGCCAACACCACCTTTTATATGTCACTGGGGGAATGTGAATTATTTGTATTATTATTGTATTATTAGTTGTATTATTCTCCATCACCTGCCCCTCCTTGGAGGTCAGGAACCTGGGGGTCTGCTCTCCCCTCTATATTATTATTAAGAATATTATTATTATTATTATTATTATTGTGACAATGTTTTGCATGCCTCTTAGGGGGTGTGGACCCAATTATTCGAGGGCTGGTGGGTCAGCGGGCTAAGCTGAACACGCAGGACCACATGATGATCAACGACTTGAGAGACCGTCTTTTTGAGTTTCTTGACCTGGCTCTTGACCTGGCTGCTCTGAACCTGCAGAGGGGCCGTGATCATGGACTCCCAGGTAACTGCCTTTACTTCACTCCCACACACTTGACTTTAACCAATGATCATATACATCTCTAAGTGAAAGACAAAATCAAAACTAGAAAGTTATCTAAACAAAGTAAAAGCATGCAAATCAATGATCAGCCTGGAACCCTCATGTGGAGGTCATGTGTCCCTCAGCAGTCTCTGAAGCTCCAACATTCTGCTCAGAAGCGGAGGCTGAAATACTCTTTCCTAGGCTTCAGTGAATTTTATTCTTAGGTTGCTACTCAAACTGTAGTCTTGACCATACACAACACACACCAGTTTACATGCACGCTGAACATACAATCATGTGCATGGTAGCGTAAATGTACACGAGGGCTGGGCGATATTATATCGATATTGTGATACGAGACTAGATATCGTCTTAGATTTTGGATATCGGAATATCGTGTTGTCTTTTCCTGGTTTTAAAGGCTGCATTACAGTGAAGTGATGTCATTTTCTGAACTTACCAGACTGTTCTAGCTGTTTTCATATTGTAGGCTAGGCCTATAGTTATTTATTTTTTCTCAATAGTTTCACTTGAAACTGTCATTTTGCACTAAAGTTCTTAATAAAATGAGAAAATACTCTTAGTACATAGTATTTGTCAAGTACTTAATTTACACCGGAGTATACAAAAATAGGCTTTACCATGTGGTTATTTTACATAGACTATTTATTTATTGAATTACCAGAAAACATGCTATATCGTGATATATATTGTTATCGATATATTAAATGACCATATTGCCCACCCCTAACACATTGCAATGGAAGTCCGTTATAATGCAATAGACTACTTATCAATGGGGAAACTAATATAGATTATGCTCGATTCTCTAAATGACATCTCTTACACACAGGCTCCATATAAAATAATAGGTGTGATGGGTACCATAAATACATTACTATCAGTGTCAGAATTACTACGCTTTATCGATTGCTTCTCTCCCAATTTCCTCCCCAAACCATAATTGCTTAACCAGAGCAAATGTAAGGGGATCTGGGGGATCCTCCTCCAGGAGAAAAATTTTGAATGATTGTGTAAAAGCACAACACATAGACTTTAGAATCAGAATTCTATATGCTATATTGAATGAATTACATTTTAACACATCCTTGTAGTGTAAGGGTGCTGCACCTCCCTCAGTGGCATACTTCCAGCGCCTATGCCTGTTTAAGCATTTCAAACGTAATGACTATCAAGTTTCATGTACACAATAACAACAGTGGAAGTCATTAAAGACCATTAAATGCTTGTATTCCAGGTGTCTTTCAATTGTGCAAGATACAATAATAACAATCAAATAACAAAAAACAGTCTAAATAAATCTACAGCTATATATATACACATCTGTTGTTACCAAAAACAAAGAGGGATTTCCCTGGCTAACCATGCATTGGGCCGTCAAACCCTTGATACTTTCCCTAAACTGTTAAGAATACGTTCTAGGAACCCCAAATGCAGAACACCAGAGACCGGAGACTTGGGTAAACGAACAGGGTTTAATGTAGTGGTAGGTGAACAGAGAATGGCAGGGCAGGTAGCCTCGTGGCACATGCAGACAGACAGGCAGACAAGGGAAGGTAGGCCGGGCGGGACCGGCAGACAGGCAGACAAGGGCAGGTAGACCGGGCGGGACCGGCAGTCAGGCAGACAAGGGCAGGTAGACCGGGGCGGGACCGGCAGTCAGGCAGACAGGTAGGTAGACAAGCAGGTTGACGACAGGTAGGCCGGGCGGCATTGGCAGACAGGCAGGCAGGCAGGTAGACAAGCAGGTTGAGGACAGGTAGGCCGGGCGGGACCGGTAGACAGGCAGGCAGGTAGACAACGGCAGGTAGACCTGGCAGAACCGGCAGACAGGCAGGCAGGTAGACAAGGGCAGGTCGGCCGGGCAGGACCGGCAGTCAGGTAGACAAGCAGGTTCAGGACAGGTAGGCCGGGCAGCACTGGCAGACAGGCAGGCAGGTAGACAAGCAGGTTCAGGACAGGTAGGCCGGGCAGCACTGGCAGACAGGCAGGCAGGTAGACAAGCAGGTTCAGGACAGGTAGGCCGGGCGGGACCGGTAGACAGGCAGGCAGGTAGACAAGGGCAGGTAGACCGGGGAGAACCGGCAGACAGGCAGGCAGGTAGACAAGCAGGTTGGCAGATGGGAACTGGAGTGTGGATCTACATAAGTAGAGAAATGATTAGTCCAAATGCAAGGTTAACTAGAAAATACTTCGAGTATAGTATACTACAAAGCGGCCAAGAGGGAAACTAACTGCGTTCGGTTAAACAACGATCTGGCGATGAGTGGATGGAAAGCCGGGGTTTAAATACTGCATGGTGATGAGATGATGAGCCACAGGTGTGTGAAGGTGCATCAGGTGAGAGAGGTGGATGACAAAATCAGGGAGGAGCTAGAACCTGCAGACACGCCCACCAATACATACAACACAAAGACAGACAAGACAGACAGGGAGAGAGAGAGACTGGCTGCCACTAGCAGGCAGAAGTGGACGGCGTGACATAAACTACCAAAACAAAGTCAATCTAAACACCAAAATAAAAGTGAGAGAGGAAAACTAAACTACCAGATCTCCCCTCCCAACCCTTTAACCTAAACATAAAGTATAACTGATAACTAATAACTATGATTATTAATGATTAATGATAAATATACCATCACATGCATGTTGTTGGTAGCGTGTGCAGGTTCCAGCAGTTGGTTTTGGTAGGTCATGAGGTCATCAGCAGTTGGCACCATTTGATGAGCAGTCAGGCTGATTCAGACTGATGAAAAAACCCAAATATCCCAGTAAATGTGTTGTTTTTCTTGTGTAAAGGATACAACGACTGGCGCAAGTTCTGCAAATTAACGCAGCCCAAAGACCTAAGAGAGCTGGCTGCAGTTCTGAATAACACCGATCTGGCCGAGGACCTGCTGAGACTCTACGGCACTCCGGACAACATCGATGTGTTCCTGGGAGGCGTGGCCGAGCCCTTTGTCCAAGGAGGACGAGTGGGGGAATTGTTCGCCTGCATCATCAGCAAACAATTCCAACGGATTCGCCAGGGAGACCGGTGAGCAAAATAACACTCACTCACACTCTCTCTCTACTGATACCATATTCTGACAGACCATATTTAGGTATAAATTGTATAGATACACAAGACGACCAAAGTAGTTCTGTGGCTGAGATGCTAAATGAACTGTCCCTTACAGACTATGGTGGGAGAACGACGGAGTCTTCACAAGAGCCCAACGGAAATCTATGATAAAGGCATCCCTTTCCCGTATAATCTGTGACAACACGGGCATTGTGGAAGTCCCAGAGAGACCCTTTGAATATCGGCCCCGTGGTTCTGGCTACACCAAGTGTGAGAAGATCCCAAGCTTTGACCTCAGCCCATGGAAAGAGGACGGTGGGTGGATGGTCCCTAATGATGAAATGGCTCAAGCACTCACTGCTATTTTCCTATTATTTCTGATTGTTATTCATGGTTCCTTTCTACAGTGGAAGGTGTCAAGTCACCACCAGGGAAACCAGAGACAGGAGGTAAAGCCAGTGTTTCCCTATATGCAAATAATAAAATGTTTAAAGCCGCAACAGGTGATGCACACCCGCCACACAAGCTATAGCCACATAGTGACGGCACAGCATAGAAGTGTAATTGTTTGGTTCCCTTTTGAAATATTACATTGATTTTACAAATTGAACTTCAAGTAGGCAATAGTAGCCTGTTATAGGCCTATATATGCTAGTTTGAAGCAGATGCACTAGCTATACCTATATTATGCTGGGGTTGTCAATAATGACTATATTTCACTATTTCTTTTATCAATCAACTAGGTATTCCCGGTCCGCCCGGCCCTCCGGGTCCTCCCGGCCCACCTGGTTCCACACCCATGGTCGGCTTTTCTGTGCGACTGGGCAAAAAGTACCCGGGAGCAAACGTGCCTCTCGTCTTCCACGAAGTGATATACAACGGCCAGGATGCCTATGATGTCAACAAGGGGTTGTTCACCTGCGAGGTGCCAGGTGTCTACGAGTTTGACTTTCACTGCACCATCCACGGCAAATCCGGCAATGTGGATCTGCAACGTAACGACGAACTGGTGCTTCACTCCTACACCACCAAACAGAGTGGCTACATCACGGCTTCAGGGAGCACGCTTATCCAGCTTAAGAAGGGGGACACCGTCTACCTGATAGCTAAATTTGGCGGAAACGGCTTGAGCGCAGACAGCTACTTCTCCGGCCATCTGATTTTCACTGCCTAGCGGAGAATTCAGCATGAAGTGCAATTACATAACACACTGGGGTTGAAGTAGTGAACATTTTGAAAACTCGGGGTGTATTAAGGAATTTGGATGAATACAATTATTGAAATCTGCTCTGTCACTATTTTTTACTTCAGCCAATTAATATTTTCTTGCCCGAATAGTTTTGAAGAGGAAAAACTAGTTTGAGTCACGGCTGAATTTATTTTATTCTTTACTCATAATTTTTAATCATGCAAAAAGAAGAAGTGATGGCGTGAAAAAGTTCCAAATACATATGGTGTAGTTAAGAAAATCCCTTATGCATGTGACCTATATTTCCATTGTATGGGATTACATGTGTTTTAAATGTGTATCATTCATTTGGGACCACTGTGGGGAAAGTTGATGTGATGATGATGTAAATTAAATGGCACTAATTCATTAAATGCAAAATTACTGAGTGGTTTTGATTTGTTGCTTTCGTGTTTTAGTTGCTGGGCAGATGTTATAGATTGATAAGATGAATGTCATTATTTCAAGTAAGTATAGTACAAGAGTTTAATGGTTTATTATAGCAATAAAAAGTCACGGTACACCAAGTAAAGTGGTCTCAATGCAACTTAGTCCGTGTACAGCTTCCATCAATTAGAACAAAGTTCAGCTTCTTCAGCCTCAGACCAAACTCACTTTGTACACCTTACTCAATGAACCATGCCTCTGTTGACTATGACTTCATTTCCCCAACCCGACAAACAAGCAGCACTCCTGCCTCCCCTCATCCTTCACATCCAATGGGAATTGCACAAGCAAAGTGGGCAGGCTTCGTATGATAGCTCCCGGGGTCTGGCTGGAACTTCTGAAGGGGTCATCAAGTGTAGGTGCAGAGGATCTCACGACCACTGCTACTGGTATTCCCAAGGCCAGCTGGTGATAAGGGTGGGACTGGCTCCTCCAGACCCCCCGGCCCCTGGTGGATCCGCTGGATGATGTGGAGCGGTTAGACCCTCTGCTCTGACCCAGAGCTGGGGACTTGAGACTCGGACTTGCGACTTGACTTGGACTCGCCTGCTGTGAGACTTGACTTACTCGAGACTCGGTGCTTTGAGACTCGGCTATGATAAATAATCATTGAATGCATTGTATGTTTGTTGCGCGGCTGCTGGATGCATATAGCGGAAAACACTGCATTATTATAATTTTTATTATAATTATCTCAGCCCGATTTCCAGAGTGGCCACCCTAGTTGGCCACGGACTCGGAGGGAAGTGCCGCTGTCAGGCAGCCTCCGCTCTGAAGCCCGTCAGGTAGCCCGCTAGACACGCTGGACTTGACCGGGGGTCGCCTCTTTGGTTCCCCTGGTTTAGTGCTGTTAATTCGGCAGCCCATCAGTTAACACCAATAGACCCACCGGGACTTTCACTGCTGATTGTCCCTTTCGCTCCCCACTTTAGATCGCTTTATTACGGATCGGGAATATCTGTTGAATATCCAATATCTTTCTAACTCAGTCAAAAAACGAGGCTGATCGAGGTGAGCCGTCGATCCCATCTAGTAGTGCTGACTGAACCTCATACTTGTTAGGAAACCCCGCTGTCATTTAAATGTCAGTGATTATAGTTTCTCTCTGTTCCACTACATATTGCTTTTGCCTCATGTTGAAGAGGAGAGGAAAGGCATCTGCTCAGTGTCTTTGCTCTGTTCTTATCTCTGTACTTCTTCTTTCTCGAGTTGTTGGGCAGATTACACAGTTTATGCATGACAGTTTTACTCTTAATTTTACAAAACATTAGCGGGTATCGGATTATTTCCAACACTTACTTGTTATCAAAAGAGAGAACTGAACTGAACTATGCTGAATGGATTGAACGAAGGCAAATCCACGGTTCTATGAATTCCGGATGAATGAATGAAATGCAGCCCTCGCCGTCAATTTCTTTCTTTATTTCCGGACTAACATAATTATCCGTTATCATCATATTCAAATTTGTGACATTCATTTTCAACTGTAAACGTTTTTTATTTGTTTTACTGTATCCCTATATCTCTTCAACAGCAACCATGGTCCCGTCTTTCATCTTAGATTTTTTTCCAGTGATTCTTTTTCACAAAAAATGTCTGGTAAAAAGCTTGTGTTGTTGCTGGTGAATCTTTTTGTGGCTGGTGACCGAAATGTTAACTTCAGGCTCTGGTGCTGAGGCAGGTTTGCTTCTGCAATACTGACATCCTCTGGATTCATTTGGCCATTCTCTCCATAAATTATAATTAATAACCATAACAAATTAAACAAACAATCGTTTTATTTGAAATCTGCAACACTGATTGCAAATGTATCAGTGTCCGCTTTTATTGATCTGTGTCCATTTTTACTACTATTAGTCTACTGCAGTAGACTAGCCTACAGCAGATCATCCTTATGTGTTATTTATCAGAAAAATATAACTAACTACAAACAGCAGTATAATGAGCATAAACTGTATTAAAATATGAGAGGACATTCGTTGGGACACGTTTTTGCCTTCATTCAGCTTAATAAAACACATAAAGTCAGGAGAACGCCTAACAGAGATGTCTAAGATTAGCCAATAGAATGGCGTCACTGTATACAGAGGAATGAGGAGCTCTCTCTCTGACACACACACACACACACACACACACACACACACACACACACACACATACACACTTCCCTATTCCCTATTGTATACTCCTCTGCTTACCTCTGGTCCTCTGGAACATGGAGTCTCACGTTACAACTGTGTTTTAACTGTTTAAATGAAAACGTTTCAAGTTTGATCCGTACCCATTTTTTTTTCCAAGCGAGTTAGGAAACAAACAGCCACGTGTACATTTAAACATTCCCAAAAAAGGTACAGTATTCAAGACAAAAATGTACACGTACTAAAAGTCCACATGTAGACTTTGGTGTTTTTTTTCATCTCTACGGGCATAAGATTCAAAATTCCTCCAAAGAACTTAAAAAAACAGTTTTCTTTCTCCATGTCTCCCACATAAGGACTCGAGGAACTGATGAAACATTTGTCTATGCACAAAGTTCCTTATGTGTGTGAAGGTTTTTCTTTCTTCACAGCAAAGTTTGAAGGAAAAAGAAACATTTATAAAACATAAAATCCAAGGTCATTTTGTCTGGAGACGGAGGCGAACCTCGGTGAGGTTTGGGCGTGTAGTTGGGCCTCGTAAGAGACCACCATGGGGTCTCGCTTCTGTGGTGGAGGAGAGAGGAGAGGATGAAGGGGAGGAGGAAGGGGTGGAGGTAGAGGATGAGGGAGGAGGAGGGGGTGGAGGAGGAAGGAGGGATGGTAGGAAGAGGAAGGAGGTGGTGAGGGAGGGAGTAGGGGAAGGAGGTGGGGGGGTCGGGAGTGGAGGATGGAGGAGGAGAGTGGAGGAAGGGTTGGAGTGGAGGAGGAGAGTGGAGGAAGGGTTGGAGTGGAGGTGTTGAGGGAGGGGAGTGGGAGGATGAGGAAGAGGAGTGGGTGGAGGAAGAGGAAGGAGGTGGTGAGGGAGGGAGGAGGAGCTTGATTCATTATTATTCGTTCGTTCCTATTACTATATCATTAAAAAGCTTATGTCATTGTTGCCATTATTATTATCCCCCTCTCCTAACAATGTAGGCATTTCCTTGTGTAACCCCTCCAATGAAAAACACTACAGCCGTTCTGATAT
>OOFB01038255.1:0-14489 GCA_900323305.1 Trachyrincus murrayi
GACCTCCCCCCCACTCTTTCTCCCTAGAGGTCGATGAGCTGGTCCACCAGCAGTAGGGGGCGGGCCAAGTTGGGGATGCTGGACTCTGAGCTGCCACTGTTGCTGCGCGAGTGACCACCTGAAATGTGTCGAGAGCGAGAGAGAGATGGACAGAGAGAGAGAGAGAGAGAGAGAGAGAGAGAGAGAGAGAGAGAGAGAGAGAGAGATGGACAGAGAGAGAGAGATGGACACAGAGAGAGAGAGAGAGAGAGATGGACAGAGAGAGAGAGATGGACAGAGAGAGAGAGAGAGAGAGATGGAGAGAGAGAGAGAGAGAGAGATGGAGAGAGAGAGAGAGAGAGAGATGGACAGAGAGAGAGAGAGAGAGAGAGAGAGAGAGAGAGAGAGAGACAGAGAGAGAGAGAGAGATGGAGATGGGAAAAGCCATGGGAGAGAGAGCGTGAGAGATAAGCAAAATAATAAGTAGTATTAATGTGAAGCGCATGGAGGAACAAAGGGCGAGAGTCGATGGGTGAAATGGAGCAGTGACGTACATGGGTAAACAAGGCAGGAAACAAACAGAGAGAGAGAGAAAGGCAGAGTAAGCGGGGGTTATTGATAAACAGCAGCATCAATAGAGGGAATGTTAAGAGAAAGTGCTTTTCTTTTCATGTAACCCATTTAATCCCACATGTCAAAGGACTACAAACCACCCCGAATCTTAACAACGGGGGACCTCCTGGAACCACCAGGGTTAAATAATGGACATGATGGGGGAGGCAGCTCAGAGGGTGAAGCTTGATGGGATGAGAGGCCATAACGCCACTGCGCATTCAACCAATACATTCTCTCATCGGCAGAGACCGAGTGAGCAGCTTCTGGCTTTCTCAATGAGAGAGGGAGGGCAGTCATCCCTAAGCAGTGGCTGGCCTTTGGCGGGAGTAGGATGGGCTCATCTCGGGATTCCTAGCCTAGCCTTACCTTGATTCGGGTTTTTGGAGAGGAGGACTGGAATGGGGTCAAACTCGTCCTCAGTGACCTTCTCCCCAGCCGACATGAGGAAACCAGAGTCTGCGGTGGAGCAGCAGGTGACGAAGTAATGAGGGAAAAGGTAAATGCAGCCGAAGGAGAAAAAAACCCATCAGAAAAGCAAGAACAAAAGGAGGATGCAAGAAGATGCGGCCCAGACGGTTCCATGCGGTTGTGCAGTTTGACTCCTCTGCCGAGGGTCCGCTGGTCAGACTTAGCTTCTGCTGCACAACTCAAACCTCATAAAATTGCTAAATGGTGTTTCAGAACCTGCCCACTATGGATAGGAGGGGGGGGGGGGTCTGAGGTCTGACCAGACATTAATGTTTATGTGGTGTGCAGAGAAAGGTCAAAGGTCTTACCAGAAGATGCTGCTGCCTGACCAGGGGTCAGTGCTACGGAGGACAGGTCGTCCAGACAGGAGCCAGGAGGGGCGGAGGAGCAGGAGGAGGTGAGAGCAGAGAGAGCCTGGGCTCCAGGAGTGGAATTGTGGGAGAGAAGGTCACAGCCCAGCAGAGAGTCTTCCACAAGCAGAGGGTCTGACAGGAGGAAGACACCAGACACCATGAGTCAGGAGGAAGGGGAGAGTAGAGATAATAGGACGCAGGTTATTTGCACTTCAGGCTCCGCTTTGTTGTCTATGTGAAAATTGTTGTCTATATTGAAAATAAAGCTCCCAATTGGAAAACTATCCAGCTTTATAGCATAGAAACTCGATTTTTGGGAGTGAGATGTGCAATGTTAATGAATGGCCCTAATGGCTTTCTATGGTGCAGCCTGAACATTCTTAGCCTAACTGCATTCAACTCATGGTCCAGCTGGCATTGAGGCCGATGTCTACATCACTGTGTCACGTAGGTTCATGAAAACAATACAAATACAATAAAAAGAGTCCAGGTGACCATTGGGCCAACCCAATGAGAATCAGTAGAAGGGAAGCGAGACAGCCAATGACAAGGATGGGAGGTAACCAACGGCAAGCATGGAGACAAGACAACCAGAGGCAATGATGTATTGACCCGACCGTTTTATTTTTATGTAGAAAAGCGCAACCAGGGACAGGGGTCGCAAATGAGCCTCATCTCGAAACCCTACATGTAGCGCAGCGTACTGTTGCTGCACTGTCCCTGACAAATTAACTAACAACTACAATCAAATGAGACAACCAATGGCCATGACGGGAAAGAAAACAACCAATGGCAATAATTGGAAACTCAAACTGAATGGGAAATTGACAAATGGGAGACATACAATGATAAAAAGGAGACTAGGAGTTCTTGTTAATTCAGGAGACCACTCACCAGGCATGCTGCTGGACGCCAGGTCCACATGGCCCATCTGGGCCTGCGGGGCCTCCAGACCCCGTATCAGGGAGTCCACACACATCTCTGCCTTTGCTACAGAATAAACAAGAAGACAAAGGACAAAGAAAGATGAAATAACAAAACGACAGGAGTATGCAGGCCTTGCTCGTTGGGTTCCCCGGTAGTGTTCGGACAGTTATACTCGGAGAGACAACACGGTGGAAGGAAGAAATAAGGACCACGATGCATGCTCAGTGGAAGGCAAGGCAGGAAGAAGGAGGAGGAGGTAAAAGAGAGCCTGTACCAGCGCTGGAGCTCTGGGTGCAAGCGCTGAAGGGGTCAGCCAGGGCTAAGAGGTCAGGGAGCAGGAGAGAAGTCTCCGGGGACTGCAGTCCCTCGATCAGCTTCTCTGAGAAGGAGAAGGAGCGAGAGACAGACGAGACCAGGGAGGATTTTAGTGCAAAGAGCCGAAAAGAAGAAACACAGCAGAAACAACATTTCTGCTAACCCTGCTAACCCTAACCCTAACATTTCACTGCAACATTTCTACTCAACAGAAGGGAACATTTAGTTGTAATAATTGGGGGTTTTCCTTAAAACTGATACACGAAAATGCCATACTTAATACTTTGCATTATGCACAAACAAGAAGTAATTGATGCCCAATGAAAATGAAGCATATATGGTTGACATTTGTGACATCCGAACATTAAGAAAAGAAAGAAACCTGTCAATAGGACAACTGAGATAAATCTGTAATGTGAAGCATGTAAGCCCATCCATCCATCAGGATTAACATTTCATCACACCAGCTGATAGCAAACTGCAAAATGTAGCATTCAAATCTAAACAGTAAATGTTCATATTTTTGTTATTGACTCCAAAGCATCACATTCATTTCATCCATTCCAGCCTTTGACCACCAAATCTACCACATCCAGATATGACACACACAACCCGTTTCATGCGTGACTAAAATCTGCATTTCAGAGGAAATCCATTAGTCATGATTAAGTTAGTTACCGAAATAAGGAAGTGTTTCCTCCCTAATGGGTAAATATCACACAGCTCAACATCACTGTCTCTGTACAAATGACGCAAGGACACCGTTGTTGGTGCAATGCTTAGTTCAGACTTTGCCATTGCATTCCACAATCCATGGCCATTACCGAGATAACAAGACAGACTCCCTCTTGAGCATACGAGTCTTAATACGGAGCGGAGCGTTAGCTGTGGGGTCTTATCAGTATGGTTAGGAGAAAACCCATGCAGGTGACCACAAGGTCCTGGCTCCATTCAGCATTCCATACTTACAGGTGAGCGCTAAGGGAATACATGGGCGGGGCAGTCAGAACATGGCACAGCAGATGGGATATTCTGTCCCACTTACTATGAGAGAGAGGTCAACGGTGATCACACATCATTCAAAATAATGAATTATTATAACAGCAACTCTATGAAATCAGAACGTGGTGTGGGTGGCTTTGTGCTAATCTGCTGTAGATAGTAAGAAATGCTTGACTATATTTTAGCTTTGTCTTTCCCCTTGTAACCCCTGCGGATGTCTGGACGCGCTTGTTTGAGTGGGTGAAACTGAGTGGCGGAGAAGCTTAGTTCAGGCAGATCAGATTAACCACACCCTGCTTATGTAACAATGTTTTATCCTCTCCGTCTCAAACTGTGCACACTACACATATGCTGGCTGCCATTGCAAAAAACATTTGAACAAACATCTAAGAAAATCTGAGTCATACACTGGGGACAGCAGCCCAGGTGAGACTCAAATTACCGAATCAACATAGGGGGTGGGGTGGGTGGGTTGCTTCCAAGAAGTGATGCAAAACTGAAGCTCTTCTCTTAGAGAAGGCGGACCAAGTCCAGCAGGAGACCAATCCCATCAACAAAGAAGAGTTTGTCCTTGATGTTAACCGGCAACCGCGAGTACACCGATCTACAGGTGTGACGCAATCTAGCTGTGGGCCACGCCTCTTTTCACAAGAAAGCAGTGTCTTGACATTTCAACGAGATTAACTAACGAACCGACCTCGTCAAATCACGCTGTCTGGAGCAAAGTAAAGGAGCACCCAGTAAACTACAGTGCTATAACAGGCATGGTTGATCATAATGGTCCATGCAGAGGTGTGTGAATTACCTGGGGTGTCGGACAGCGAGAGGGCGTTAAAAGGGTCCGGGACGCTCACTAATGCTGCACCTGCATCCAACCCCAGCAGGTCAGCAGCCCTTTCAGCTGAACGCCACACATGGCGAGGAGAGAGGAGAGCAGGGGGCATGAGGGCAGCAGAATAACAAACAGCAGGGACTGGTGGCAGACACTGTATGGTGAGCTTATTTACACACACTGTATACTAAAATGGAAGCTGCAAAAACCAGATTATAGCTGCAAGCATAATGGATACCAGAAACCCAGCAAGGGAGGGAAAGAAAAAGGAAGAGTCCAATGTAAAAGACCAAGAGAGGATTACCGGGAAAGGCCTGAAGGCCTGGAATGAGATCTTCACTGGAGCCGGTGATCTTCTCACCTGGTTCAGCTACAAAACAAAAGAGAAGCACATGACACAAACACGTAGCCCAGCCATGACGCTGACACACGGTCACAGCAGCGGCTCACCGTCGCCTAGCTTGGCAAAGTCCTTGTTGAGCAGCTCCTCCGCCGTCAGCTTGGAGAAGTTGTCGTCTCCGAAGGGGTTCCAGGCGGGCTGGGGGGTGCTGGCGGGCTGGGGGGTGCTGGCGGTGCTGGCAGGGGAAGCTGGGGGCACGCCGGCCTCACCTGCCTGGTACACGCTCTGCTGGGAGGAGCACGGGGAGCCGGACGGTGTGGTGCTGGCGGATCTACAGCCCATTCAAACATACACACACACACACACCTGGGTTAGAGCCAGATCAGAGGTCCATCTCAGATCCACCGATACTCATTAATGCAAAATAAGAGCGTGTGCAAAGTGCAGCTAAATTTGGGGCTGAATGGGCCTCTGTTATTCCTGTGATTGACTCTCCTGCCAGTGAAAGGAGGTCTTTTTTCTTCTTTTTTACATTTTCCTCTCTGGGGCTTTGGGTGGTATGAATGGACGGTCTATTGGCCCGCCGGGCGCCCGTGTTGCCATGAATGGACAGAGAAGCCCTCAGAAGACGGGCTGTGCTCACTTGGACTTGTTGAGTCCTGCCCCGGCCGCGGCCGCCTGCAGCAGCTGGGTGGACTTGCTGACCGGGACGCCGAACACAGCGCTGTGGGTCACGTCGCTGAGGATGCGCCGGTGCCCACCCTTCGGTGCGATCTTTGGAGACGAGGGAGGTGTCAGAGAGCCGACCTTATGGATTGTACGTCCGCCCACCTATTGGTGGAAACCAGAAGAAGAAAAACAACGGGGGAGAGATGAAGAACAGCGCTAACAGAAGTACGTTTAGTATACAAGCATGGGTTGTATAAAGCATGTGGTTAATAAAGTTCCCGTAACCAAATAATCCGAGAAGCCACGAAGAAATAAAAACAGAGTCACTCATGAACGTGAACAGAGACGGACAGGGAGACGCGCCAGATAGAGAGTTAAGAGCAATTGACCCTTCACCTTTCTCAAAAACAAAGAAGGAAAGGAACAACATTCATTTTGATTGATGAAAGTACATACAGCAGTGTTAAAGGATAACTTCGGGATCTCATTTCCCCATCATGTTGGGTCTAACTGACTAATGTGGACAACAATGTTTTAAATTGGTCCAGTATTGAGCGAAACGTCCTCTAAAAGTGCTTGTTTTTGCCACTGACAGGCTTGGATCTCGCTCTCGTGAGAGTTGAGTTGTTGCAGGACGAGAACAGTGGCAACGTGAGCGAGAGTTGGAGAGAGGCGTGCCAGCAAGAGTCTGTTGTGTTGGACTACAGAAAGCGTAGCTTAGTGTTATCTAAAAGATTTTCAAAGTCATGGCTGAATATTTAGCTGATTTCGACAATGTGAGATTTCGTGAGATTTCAGAGCGAGACTTCTCCTTGGGCGAGACTTGGTTAGACACAATAACAAACAGACCGGATCAAGCGAAATGTAAAGAAAAAAGTTTGATTTCTATGTAGGGATCCTTTCCATGACGTTGTCAAACACTCATAACAATCTGAGTGTCAGTGGCTAAACAAGCACTTTTAGAGGACGTACATGACGGGTGCTATCGCCCCAAAGGGTTACAATGCAGACGTTTCACGGCTGCGTTCTCGCTCAATATTGGACCAATTAAAAAAATTGTTGTCCGCATTAGTCAGTTAGACCCAAAATGATGGGAAAATGGGGTCCATGTTGAAAAATGGTGAAGTTATCCTTTAAGAGAGGAGAAGCACAGGGTGTGACATAGGTTGATCAAAATGTAGCCATGACGTCGCTCTGATTCCAGGACAGTCAGTAAATTCAACAAGAAAGAAAGACGATAACCCTACACATAGGAAAAAAGACACTCCCAGGGCAACTGAAGAGTGACTGAGAATCTGGATTTAATTCTGGCAGAACAGGTAGGCAAACCCAGATCCCAGCAGAGCCCAAAGAGAGGCGGAGAAGGAGGCGGTTTGGTGTGTGGCGTTGGCTGGGTTACCATGGCCTCCGTAGTCACGGGGCCAACAGCTAGAGACTCCGGGATGGCGCCCAAGAAGGGAGTGTGGCCTGTGAGCCCAGCAGGGCATGCCGGCTGCTGGAGGTACTGCAGTAAAGTGGCTGGAGGAACAAGCTTAGCAACTGACTGCAGAGGGACAGAGGCACCACTGGCTGACTGCTGTTGATGTTGCAGATGATGATGCTGTGGATGCTGGAGGTGTTGTTGTTGATAATGTTGGTGGTGCTGTAGTTGTTGTTGGAGGCTCTGCCCCAGTTGATGCTAAACAGGAACACCACACAGCCAATGACATTGCAATACCAGACAAATCTGGCTGCCAAATGGTGATTTCCCCATTATCTTATACAGCATTTTACATACAGGGTTCCCACTCTTTTTAGCTTATCATTTTCCAGGCATTCTCCTCAACCTTTCTGTGCTCATGGAGGTTCATATTTCACTGTATGAACTGTCAGTAGCAGAATGAGTAGCATGATCAATGACTGTGAACCAACAGTGAGTTGGTTCTGCCATCAAATCGCCTATTCATCCCAAATAAAACTGTTTTTAAAACTAATTTGAAAAAAAAGTATGGATTTGACTGGGCCCCGGACCACGCACAGTGGGGCCCACAAACACGGGCCCCTCGGAGCTCCGGGCCCCAATGCGACTGCACTGTCTACATTACGTATATTTACGCCACTGGCTGTCACGATGAAGTATTTTGCCCTTCCCGAAAGAAGACACACAAAACACGCGCACACTTCACTTGTGATAAATTATTTGAAAGTCTATCATTTTAAATGCACTGATGGTAAAATGAAGCGTCGATAACATGGATGACGTTGCCAAAAACTAGACGGAAGACCTCCATCCCGGCCACCCAGAAACGGATGAAAAGGGTGAGCGGAGAGAGCTAGGAAATAAAGAATAATAAAAACGTGCCCTGTTACATTCTTCCCTGGTCTTCAATCGAGCACATGGGTTTCGCCCCACTTTAATATAGTCAAACTTTAAACACAGTTTAAGAGTTATCAGCCTCCACTTTATTTATTCCTCCCACTCCGATATATTCACCCGAAAACAAACCCGTTTGAACAGTTTGAATATCATAGCAAAATGAACGCAACAAAAGAACATTTGTTGCAATAACGGAACAATATACCTCAAACTATTCATCCTAAATATGCAACTACATACAACTACATACTACATACCAGGTATTTTTACATATCAGGCATTTCATGTTTAAATGGTGATTATCCCCAGAAATGTGAGAAAAGCTGGCAATGAGGCAAATTACTAACCACAGGAGTGGGGACTAAATCGAGACTTTGCACTGTGGCAACACAAAACAAATGACAGATTTCCTTTGATTGAGGCATTCTCTTCATGACTTCATTTACCATTCCATTCCAGGCACTCTTGGTGAAAAAAGTATGTGTGGAGCTCAAATATTACAATGATTATAGTTACTCGAGTTACTGTGACAGCCCTAATGCAAACACCCTGACACATGGTAGTTTGCTTTACATTGGTGATTATTATTTATCCTATTCAAAACGATATTTTTCCATTCATTTGGGTTAGCGGGGGGCTTGAATATGCCATTTTCTTTTTAAAGAAATGCCAATTCCCCTCTCTCTCTTGTGCACTGAAGTTATGAAGCAGTCAATTTTCCATGTTATTCTTAGTTTTATAATGTTTTAAGGAAACACAGCCCACATCCCGTCCAGGCAGGTGACAGCCATGCCTGGTAGTTCGCTAACACCACCGGTTGAAATGAGCATGAACGTTGCTACTATCGGCAAAATAAAGATTACGACAAAAGCTTACAAATATGTGTTCAGTAATGTGTTCAGTAAGTGTTTCATGAGAATGTTCACTTACATCTCATGGAGTAAGGCGTATCTCCTCATTACCTGACCTAACTGTGCAACTTTTAGTTGGTGACTGAACATAGCCCACACGAACATGAAATATGCTTTGTAGCATAACTTTGCAATTTTCCATGACATCTTCTAGCTTTTTCCAGGACATTTGCTCAATTTGATCAATTTTGACATTTTATATGTTTTCCATGACTGGAAAACAAATTTTAATCTACTATTGCTGTGATAGTTAACAAAAAAAAGAACAGGATTGGATGAGGAGACGAACGAAAGGTTAATAATAAAGATAAGACAGAGCGAGAGAGAGAGAGGGAGAGATAAGGGAGAGCGAGAGAGAGGAAGAGAGAGGGAGAGATAAGGGAGAGCGAGAGAGAGGAAGAGAGAGAGGGAGAGATAAGGGAGAGCAAGAGAAAGACAACAGCAACAGAAAAAAGGACGTAACATAAAGCAGTTCATAGACACAAAGGAGCACACGAAACTAGGAACAAACAGGATTAGACGGAGCCGGGTGTCATTATGGATCTGCTACAGGATGCCCACCTGCTGGTTGGCCTGCTGCTGGGGGCTCAGGAAGGGAGCAGGCTGCTGCTGCATGTAGAGATGCTGGTGCTGGGCCGCGGCCTGGGCCAGCAGGGTGGCGCTCTGGCCAGGTTGGGCCGGGGGAGCCTGGTGCGCTGCTGGGGCGGCGGTGGCAGCAGCAGCAGCCTGTGGGGGCAGGGCGGCACCCACTCCCACACCTGGAGTGAAGAATCGTTTTTTAAAGGGAAAGAAAACTCGTAGGCCAAAGTGTACCACAAAAAAAACGAACAGGAGCGAACACAACTGTATCATTGAGTACAGTTAATATCGTTCAACACATCTTTTCTTAAAAATCTTTTTTCATCTTTTAATTTCTTCTTTTAATAATTTTAAATGTATTAATTATTTTTATTTTATTTTATTTTTCATATTTTATTTCTTTATTTTATTTTATTTATTAAAACTATTCAAGTTTATTTGTCACTTTTATTTTGTTGTAGGAATGCATGAAAAAAAAATTATTCCACTGCACTATGTTGCATTTGGCAAATAAAACATCTTGAATTAAAAATATATATATTATAATAATATATGAAAAGAATGAAGGATGAATGTGTAGCCATGACGGTGGCTAATTTGATCATAACACACAAAGTAAGTGAGAAGAAGCCAAATCTGCAGGCCTGTTAATCTGCAGGCCTGTCGGGATGACCCTGGGAGACGGTTACAAATCAAAGAGGTCGTTAAACTACGATTAATAGCCTTTTAAGAGCGGCCTAAATGAACCACTGGGGACTTCAAGGCCTTGCCATATCATGATGTTGAGACGCTCAACATAATAAACTCAATACTGGAAGGCAGATCCCATGAACACGTTTGGCAGTGAGATTTACATTTCTGCTTATGATTATTATTATTTTGCCGTCTTATATCCTGAGAACAGGCCTTTGTGGCCACTTGGTAAGGCAAAAAACGTACCCATAGCCTGGGGCCCTCCGGCTGCAATGTTGGGTCTCTTGCGGGGGGTCAGGGCAGGTTGGATGGGCAGGATGCCTGATATCGGCTGGGGCTGGCCCGCCTTGGGCCGCTGCCGGGGTGCGATGGACGTCTCCGTGGTCGGGATGGGGTCGGTGAGCCTGGTGTCGAGGGGAAGGGGAGAAGCGGGGGAAGACGTTAGCGTCACACTACAGCGAAAGGAGAGGTGTGAAAGTGTGCACCACCAACACAGACTTCTGGATTCTGTTTTGGCCTCACCTGGCTTTGGTTTGACTCTTCTTGGCCACAGCCTCGCTGGCTCTGATTGGCTCGGGAAGCTTAGCAGGGATGGATGCATTCTAAGATCGAAACACGAGCATCTGAATCAGAACTGCATCTGAGCATCGCTGATCTAATTACGTTTTTGTTTAACATTCTAATTAAAACGGGGGTAGTCAGTAGTTAACATAGTATGAGCCTCACAGCTCTAATGGAATTACTGAGTCATGGATGCACCCCCCACCCCCACTTTAATGCCACGCTGTAGAGGAGGCTGGAAATGTGCTGAATCGGAGGACTGAGTGCTGACGTCTGCAGTGTCAATACATCAGAAAGAGGCCTGCTGCGATGGGGAGCAGCCAGCAGGCACCCCTCCTCCACACACGCACGATCAACACTACAGCCACTTTATATGTGACACTGCACTGCGCCTTACTGCTGGCGGCCCCGTCCGCAACACGGTGACATAAACCATAGATCCAATGATGTAATCCCGGTGTCATAAATGATGGTACATACGTGTACATTTTGAATTGGACAGTCTCGTCGGGCCATCTTAAAAGCAAAGTATGATACTTGGTAGATGTCTGGTCTTTTGTCAGGGTCAGGTTCCAACATGTATCCTGGAAAAACGTAACAGAGGGCTGGTTATGAGGCATACATACAGCTTTTGTTCGTTCACGGTCAGGACGGTGAAGACAGAACAGGAAAGTGGGTTGAAAGAGAGGGAATTAAATTGGTAGCGTAGGACCCATGGTGGGAATCGAACATCTCCACAACGTCAAGGCGTATTGCTTATGTAGCGCACTAGCATTTTGGGCAACCAAGACAATAAACGACAACAAACACACACAAAAAAAACACATATATACGCCATACAGATCACTCACTGATGAGGCAGTGCATGTCTTGGGAGTAGCGGGAGTTGTCGGGAATGGTGAAGCTGCCGTCACAGATGGCTACTTGGCTTTCCCCAAAGGGCAGCGTGAAGTAGCACAGCTTATAGAGCAGACAGCCCATGGCCTGCATAGACACGAGACAGACGACCACCACACCGACGTTAGCCTCAAACCATCTGGGTGATGTAACGACCTCATTCAGTGATGCTTGCATGGGCATAACCACTGTGATGAGATACATATGTATCACATACATACACACATGATGAGAGTCCAACCCACCCATATATCTGCTTTAGTGGTGATGACCTTGCCACCGTAGAGGTTAACCATCTCTGGAGCACGGTACGACAGGGTGGTGTACCTGGCCAAGATCATAACTCTGGTTTTTTACTTTGTGTTTAAAAAATTATAAAAATCAAACAGTGAAAAGAAGATCCTTTCACGAGCCTGGAGCCCCGCAAGACTCACTTTTTGATCTCCTCCTCCACCACCGGCACGCCTTCCGTCTGGGGGTTCTGCAAGCGGTTGGTGGCACTGCCGAAATCACAGAGCACGTAGTGTCCCCGGTCGTGGAGCAGAATGTTCTCGACCTGCGTGAAGAGGAAATCAACCCAAACTTAGGACTTGGCTGAATCACCGCCATCAGAATCAATCTAACTCTACATTTTGATACATTTTGGATGACGCAGGTGAGCAGGTTTGGGGTTCAACGGCCAGACCCTAACCTTAAGATCCCGATGGACGATGGGAGTTTTGCATTGGTGGAGACGGGCAAGCGCCTCACAGGTGTCACAGAAGACCTGCAGCACCTCGGCCTCCGAGAAGCCCGTCTGGAGTCTCTGGTTCATGAGGTTCACCACCTGTCCACCTGCCGCCCAATGTATTAAATACATCATAAATCTCTTTCATAAAGCACAAAACCAAGACGTGAAAACACAAAACCAAGACGTGAAAACACAAAACCAAGACGTGAAAACACAAAACCAAGACGTGAAAACACAAAACCAAGCAATGCTCTTTGCAACGGTGCTTCACTACTTTAGTCAATTTCACACCCAGCGACACCTCTCACTCTAACATCAAGTGGAGTATTGGGTTGCGGTGACCCTGGGGAGTGGTTGGAGATTACAGTACAGAACACACGAGAGAGACATGTGGACATTACCTCGACAGAAGTCCATTAAGATAAGGACCTCCCACACGTCGCCTGCACCGACCGCAGTTATGCACGAGTCCAGGAAACCCACGATGTTTCTGTTGCCCACCAGATCCCTCTGTAAACAAACAGCTTGGTTAACGAAGCACGCCAGGTGACACATTCTCCTTAGTGCTTGTAGAGGGCTTTTGACTTGTGACTGAAACACAGACTAAATGCAACCATATGCGTGTGCATATTTTTGTGTGCAGGCTGGGCCACTAAGCCTGTGCCCAAGGCCTGGAAGTAATAATGACAACTATCCTGTAGTATTTACACTGGCAGGCTGGGGGTCCAGGAACTGGTTATCTTTACAGTAAGTAAGGAACTGGATATGGTTACATTAAGGCCTCAAGTCAGGAAACCGAAGGGTGAGCGAGTTCAGGTGCAAAAAAGTGTCCACTCAGTGTTTACAGCGTGGCTCACTGCACAAAGACTGACTCACTACAGGCCGCTGAGATCCTTCCCTGCTCCTTCAGAGCTAAGGAGCTAGGAGTTAGCCTACACTGGCCTACACTTACTCACCGTACCATTAACTAAAGGACAAATTTACTTCATACACATTCCTGTTTATTTATTTTTTGTTAATGATTTGTCATTTGTCTAGTGCAGAGTTTGACAGATTTTGTACATCATTATAGATGAGGGTATTTGAAATGGATGCATATGTCAATTGGCTAAAGATGGTGAATACTGTTATGCGTTAGTGTTAGTGTTATTGATTTTGTTCTGCTTGCTACGTGGATTGTCTCCAGTGACTATGAATACAGCTACAGTGTGCATTTCCACGCAACCACAATCATGTGCTTTGTTTAATGTGTGGCGTAATCTTAAAGTCTGTGTGAAGTAGTGACTTGTTTCTAAACACATTACACATGACATGTGGAAAGACTGAACTATGTAGGACTGAATTGTGGAGTGTTACGTGCAGTGCTTTATGCCTGCACTTGTATGCTATTTTGTGTTGTACCCTTTAAATCTCATCACAGAATCCAGGAGATGCAGATTACTTTCCCCAGATGCCACCCACTTGATTGGCCAAAGTGGGGAACATGTAAATCTGGATCACAGATGCCACCCACATGATTGGTCCACTACCCCTCAACAGCCAATCACATCGCATGTCATTTTTCATAATTACTCCCTACAACTTTTTGGGGTTGTGGTGTGCCCCAAAAAGGTTGAGAACCACTGCTCTAGCTGTTAGCTTCAGCTACCGTCTACGCTAACTCCAGCTGCAGTACCTCCTATTTTAATGAGCACATACTAGCTGTCATAAACATAATTGGATTCATGAGTATATGAATGTGAGGGAATTGTTATCATCTAAAATGAATAAAGACCAGGTGTATCTACTCTCTGCCATTTATCTTATCACATTATTTGAAAATGTCTCACACAGTACATTACGTCAGAGCAGCAGATGTGAAAATGACCCACCGGGAAAGCAGCTGTTTACGCCCTGCAAACAGCTGGACTTCAGCAGATAGTCTCCAGGTGGCGGGAGTTCTGGGTGGAGAGGAAAGCTTAGGTCAGTCTCCGCCTTTAGGGTATCTCATGCTTTCCAATCGTTCTGTTCAAATGTGTGTGAAATGGCTTGTGCACATGTTGGAGTGTGTATGTGTGTGTCTATGTTAGTGCGTGTGTGTTTGGGTATGTGTGCATGCACATCTCTGTGTTTATGCATGTATTTTGGGTGTGTTGTGCGTGTGTGTGTGTGAGAGATAGTCTATGTTGGTGTGTGTGTGTGTGTGTGTGTTTGGGTATGTGTGTGTGTGTGTGTGTGTGTGTGTGTGTGGCCATTTCCCAAAAGTAAAGCAGGAAGTTTGTT
>OOFB01038255.1:14509-29515 GCA_900323305.1 Trachyrincus murrayi
GTTAAAAAACATTAGGTTAGAGGTGTGTGCCACCCCTGTATTTTTGTTAAAGTAGAGCAGTAAGGTTTTTGTTTTCATTCATTAGTTCAACTCTACTTTAGTAAACAACTTGTTTTGTTAAGTTCTTGATTTGGCACCGCCTTCGGCCCCCTCCCCCCTCCTCTTTTTGTCTGTATTGTGTATGATGTATATAGATTGTAAATAGTCACAGTGACCCCAGTCACTTTATGTCCCTTCAGCCACAAGACAGCCATTAGGGTCGTAACATGGAGTTCGATTTTTATTGGACTTTATTATTTATAACCCACAGAACACAATTCACATTGCATGTACCGCGATCCACAAATATACTGAACTTGTGCTTTGTAAAGTGATATCCACACAAATATTTCACGATCCACAAATACATATATTTAATTTGTGCCGCTATTTGGTTAGCACTTGGCTAGCACTATGGCTCCGTTTTACTCACATCGTTTTGTTAAAACTTAGTTAAAATATAAAACAAGAAATACCTCCGTTATGACAGATAACATAACGTTGTACATAGATTAGAGTACCGGTATACTAGATTTAGACGAGTGTGTATGTGTTTTCCTCGATTCAGCCAGTACTGTAGTGGCACAATTTATTTTACTTATCGAGTTTTTGATTAATACATTTGATACACGGGACTGAACAAAACTCCATAGAGGTGGCAGAGTGGCATTTAACAACGCTTCACAGAGTTCTTCATTTCGACGGTTTCTGTTAGGATTTCTGATACTAAATGAACTACAAGCTGCCATGGACCCAAAGTAAAGGAGAGTGAACACTAAAGCTGATAGGCTATATGTCACTACATTGTGCAAGTAGTATTAGTAATATTTGATAAATTACTTAACTATCAGACATAAAAACATCAGACATAAAACATGTTTACATCTTCATTTGTAAAAAAAAAGACTCATTTAAAATAGACATGGCTAGCATGCATTTTATTTAAACTCTTTTCTTACCAAGCCACAAAAACAACACTTAGATATCGTCTAACCCTACAGGTGTGTGCTATGTATCATCTAACCCTACAGGTGTGTGCTATGTATCATCTAACCCTACAGGTGTGTGCTATGTATCGTCTAACCCTACAGGTGTGTGCTATGTATCGTCTAACCCTACAGGTGTGTGCTATGTATCATCTAACCCTACAGGTGTGTGCTAAGTATCATCTAACCCTACAGGTGTGTGCTAAGTATCGTCTAACCCTACAGGTGTGTGCTACGTATCGTCTAACCCTACAGGTGTGTGCTATGTATCGTCTAACCCTACAGGTGTGTGCTATGTATCGTCTAACCCTACAGGTGTGTGCTATGTATCGTCTAACCCTACAGGTGTGTGCTATGTATCGTCTAACCCTACAGGTGTGTGCTATGTATCGCCTAACCCTACAGGTGTGTGCTATGTATCGCCTAACCCTACAGGTGTGTGCTATGTATCGTCTAACCCTACAGGTGTGTGCTATGTATCGCCTAACCCTACAGGTGTGTGCTATGTATCCTCGACGATGTGTATATGAATTGTCTTCTGTGGGTTACAAGTAATAAAGTCCAATAAAAACCGCCATAGTTTTTCATCCGTTTGTTTTCCAGATTTTTTGGGCGTGTCTGAAATGGAGGCTTGATGATGCACTGGGGCCCCCGGGCCATGACCCCGCCCCTAACACTATTTAAAAACTAGAGCGCATCAGCATCAGTGATTCTCCTGCTCAATCATGAGTTACTAACTTAACGTTACACTTACTACAGCCTACAGTTCGCTAGCTGGCTATGCCTTCGTCCCGCAAATGCATCTTCCCTGGATGCCAGAATTGACATTTACATCCATGGTGCAACGTAATTTTACATCGTGTGGTAGGGATGGCTCCCGAAACCCGGTATTATACTAAATTTTTAAAGACCGTTGTATTGATAAGCTCTGACGTTACCGGTTTGTTTATCAGTACCTTTTAACGTTTTGGTGTAATTTTGAATCACAGGCAGCCTCTCCTCTGCTGTGTCGGAGCTGACAGTCCCGACAGAGCAGAGGAGCTCCTCCAACTACACTTGTTACTGTAGGTGCAATAAAACCTAAAAAAAAAGCCAATACTTAATCAATACACCTGTTCAACAAGCATACACATGTAAACATGTAGAAAGCGATATTTTAATCTGCTCTGTCTGCAGTCTCTCATCCACCGCCACTATGTTTTACACAAGGTTAGTCTAACAGCTAATTGTGATGAACAATTGTGAATAACAAGCTAAAACAAAATCTGTCTGTACGTAGCCGAACCGAGAGGCCGTGGTTTCAGTACCTTCAGCAGACACGCCCCCAGCGTTTCAGAGCAGAGAATACTGCTATATTTTTTCAAACAAATTTTATATTGGCCATACTTGCTGATTTATTTAATCAATTCAAATGTGGCTGGGTGGTTAATAAAATGTTACCCATATGTCCTTGCAGAACAGAAGTGGAGTCAGAACAGAAGCAGTGCTTATCACTGCTACAGCATACAGCATGTTCTTGGTTCGTTTTTTTTGTAATATTCTCATCAATTGCATTGGATTACTTTGTCATTTCAACAGAACTGTAGAACATCCGGTGATGCATTAACCGTCAGGTGAGAAAAGAACCGAAGCAGATTCTGCTCACGGTGTGATCCACCGAGCCAGACCACACCCCAACATTAACATGACATTATTTGCAGGCCACCCATAGCTAATGCAATAACTGTTTGGTCCTCATCAATTCTGACAATATTCAGGACAAAATAACTAGTTGAACCATCTCAAAATGAGTGACTTCTACTAGAGATGTGCGACTAGGTTCTACATTCATAGTCTCACTCACCATAATCTGGATCTCCAGATTGCAGATCTGCAGGTCGTGGTCGTTGTTGACAAACATCCGCTTGAGAGCACATCGTACCCCCTGGTGAGTGCGCACCAAGAAAACAATAGCAAAACCACCTGTAAAAAAACAAAACAATCACAAAATATGTTAGATTCAGTAGACCAAAAAGATAACCTGGGATCAAACCAGGACTACACTGCTTCATATGCCTTAGTACTGTTGTTTCCATGACTATTTCCATGTCATTTGTGGGATGTTCTCCCACTAAGATTGATAGTGCCGTGTACATGTTAATCTTGCCACATTTCTTCTAGTAGCCTAATATGGCCAAGAGGTTTTCAATAAAAGCATTTTCACTGGCAAATAAGGGGGCACATAATCTTTGGAACTGATAACAAATTGCAAAGCGAAGAAACTTTACACTGACGACCGAGTCAGTTTTTACTTAGTACTTGGTGTTTTAATTAAAGCTCTTGACGCGTCTATTGACTATTGATAAGACTAAGGAATTACTTTGTGCGTCATCCAAGGCTAAGACAAAAGCATATGAGACGTGCCAACATCATCTCATTCACAGCCAAACATTAAAACGAATCGCATGCAAGAGTGATGCGGGAGGAACACTACAATGGAATGTGATCCGCGGGGAGAGGCTTGTGAAATCAAACTAGGAGCCATAAATAGCAACAGACGCGTCAGCAGAGGAATGGGTGGAAGTAATTATAATACAACTGACATAATGCATTGACTGAATCCATCATGTCCTCTATGGTGACAGTGGCTCACTAACAGCTCACTAAAGGACACCCTTACTTTCTGCAGCACGCGTTTGGACAAACTGCTTGAAAAGATCTCTCACTTACACTGATGTGGCGCAACAATCATATAATTATAATGCTGCTTGATAACAAACAATATTGACCATATTATAAATATCCATTATATTATAAATATCCAACAAAATGGTTTGTTCAAAGCACATCTATTGTAATACCGAGGGATGCACCACTTTTTAACTGCCGATACAGTGGTCGTGGTGATACAGTGTGCTTACTGGTGCATTACTTTGACTGGACCATAGACAGTGGTCATTAGGATACAGGCCTGAGTATCAACATGTGATCCTACTGTTCAAATTACATCAAATTACATACAGCTAGTGTGCCCCTACAAAAGCCTATCTAAAAAACACGTTTCCAATATCATACATATCGGATTGGTTCACATTTCACGGTGTGATTTGCAGATCAGTAACCTATTTTAGTCCTAGAATCAGAATAAAATGCTAACAGCCATGCCGTAATCAAATTCAGTGAAACCAGCACTCTGCAGCAGGACCGACGGCTCATTTACTATCTCACAGAGCAGTACCGCTAGCTAGTCCTCCAGAATGCAGTCTGAATGCAAATAATACAAATGTGCATGTGATGGTGAAGCCCGTCTTGATCTACTTATGAGTGAGCTGTGTGGTGAACAGAATAGCTTCAACGGGGATGCAGCAGCACGTTTCAGAAAGCAGACAGGACTGAATAAAGTTTCATACGCATGGGCTAGCATTAAATGTCTCTATGACAACAATTTTGAAAATCACACAGTAATGTTTGCTGCAAGTGTGGCGTCAAGGTGTCAAGACTTGTGATTTACAGTAAAAACGTGCAGTAATTTAAGAGTGCCTTAACGGCGTATGCTTTGTGAATGGGGATTACAGCATAGATAGCCAGCCTCATATCACAAACATATGTCAAGGAGGCAGTGTGTGATCTTGTTAGAACAGACTCAGCCCTCTCACCCAACGTGTCTACGTCTACTGCCTCACACTACCAACGCCCAAGAAGGCGAAAAGAAGGACGACACACATTTGTTGAAGATTAGCAGCCTCCATAAGCACCATCTAGCAGTGGTCACCTCCCTCACTGGGCAGTGAGGGAGAGCAGTAAGTAGCGCTACAAATAGCGCTGCTCCTCTATGACGTAACCCACTGTCAGGATAATGCGACTCGCTGAGAGAATGCAGACCAACACACACAAGGTTACACCTTCAGGCAGCGTAGTGGGAAGAGCCACGAAGACCCGTGAAGACCCGTGAAGAGCCGGCATCTAGTTGTCTAGGTTTTCAATTCCTTGGGTTACTATATTGTTTATAATGACCTTTATTCCAAGTAGGAATGCATAAAGAATGTGTTCTGTATTGTTTCTTGTAATATAGATACATGAAACACATTGGCTTTTCTGATTGTGGCTTTCACCATTTGTACAAGTTTAAAGAGCAAAAACCCTGTCTGTCAAACGTTAGCAGCTAGGAGGCACTGTTGTTAGACAATTCACACGGATCCTGAGAAGGCATTACATTACCGACCGTAACACTACACGACATAAAAGAAAATAAATCCCCTTATAGTTACAAAAGCTTTTGCTGCTGAATAATATAGGCTACACCAATAGAAAGGACCGATAGACTTAATATAATCAAAAGACTCAATACAATCTAAATGAAACAAAAAACATAGTTAGCAGCTGTACGGGACTGACAAAACCTCAGTGAAACACAACTGAGCACAGCAAGCCAAGTTTTATCCATCAGTTGAACTAAATCCAACCCAAACATCCAAGTCATCTTTAGGCCTATTTCCCAAATTGTTCAAGTTTAGAGGAATTGATCATACACTATAAATATTGACAGCAAATCCTATTCAAAGATTGATAGCCCTCTTGCAGGCATGGTATGGCAAAACAGGTGCCCATCCATACTCGTGATAAATTAATCACCCTATGTCCATTCATTATTTAGAAACAGGGAGTCCAAGCTAACCGAGCATGACAGATATTCATTGTGGAGAAGTGAAAGGGGTTTCAAAACGACTAAGCTTGAGTTTGATTCGATTTTACCTGGGAACAGTTACTGTTAATACTATTTGCATCGTTGAGCAAATGCTTTTATCCAAAGGGACGTGATAGTGAACCTAGCACCTTTCAATCCGCATACCTCTAGACTGGGGGCCCCTGCACCCCAATATAGAGACTCTATATTGGGGTGCAGGGGCCCCAAACAGCTAGTTTGATAGCTGGTAATTCAAATAATAAAAGGCCAATTTCTTCTTTCTCTGCAGGTTTGTGCTCTGTGTGTTAAGAGTATGCATCGAGGTATGAACCTACACTTCTAACTGGGAGTAAACAGCAGCTGAATAGAAGGGGTTCAGAGTTTATGTTTTAACTGCAAATCATATGCATTTCCTCAGGTTGTGAGAGTCTAATAAGTTATTAACATGTTCGCGTCTCACGTTAAGCAGTAGGCCTGTACACGTTTTGAATGTTAATGAGAAGCACATTATGAGCATTCAATCTACGTATGAATAGGGCAAGTGTTAGTATACATACAGTTGGGTCATTTAGTGTTTCATCTTGAACTAATAACCTTCAGCTTGATGTAAACATTAGCGACTCGGGCACAAACCGAGAGGCAAAACACCTTCAAAGATGAGGCCTAACATTCGTGCTGCTGTTAGTGTTGAAGGAGACATTGTAAATCATCTCGTTGTTAAAGTGCATAATTCACCTTCAGCGATGGTTTCCTCGACGGTCACCTGATGGCGTCCGACGGTGAAGACCCGTCCGATGAAGCCACCTCCGCCGCCGCCGCCTCCTCCACCTCCGCCGCCCGCCAGGGCTCCAGCCCCGGGCCCGGAGCTCACCAGGTCCCGACGCGAGTCGAAGAACTTCTTCATGGTGTCCGACGTGTAGTCGACCCTCGGTCGATAAGTCCCAAAACAACGAGAAATACTTGAGTATGGCGGCTGGTGGTGATGTCAGCGTTATGCTAACGCTTTAAATAATTGAATGAAGGCAGGTAGCTAGACTCCAGCTAAACGCTAGCTAACCGGACCTCGGAATATCCCCAAAACACCGGTTGGAGACGTTACCTAACTCATGATTAAAGAGATACTGTTAGGGCAACTCAAGTAATATACACATTTTCTACAAACAAGACAATATCCATGCGGAAGTGTCCGTGCTACAGCGACGGGCGGACCGGCTAGCGAGCCAGTGTGAGGTAACGCTGGCTCGCCTGCTGCTCGGCTAGCTAACTAGCTAGCTACGGTGACAGCTGTCACTTGACTTCCTCTCAGCCCTCCAGTGGTCTGATGATCCTGCTGGGTGTTACAGCTCTCCAGTGGTCTGATGATCCTGCTGAGTTACAGCTCTCCAGTGGTCTGATGATCCTGATGAGTGTTACAGCCCTCCAGTGATCTGATGATCCTGATGAGTTACAGCCCTCCAGTGGTCTGATGATCCCTGCTGAGTGTTACAGCCCTTCAGTGGTCTGATGATCCTGCTCTGAGTGTTACAGCCCTCCAGTGGTCTGATGATCCCTGCTGAGTGTTACAGCCCTCCAGTGGTCTGATGATCCTGCTGGGTGTTACAGCCCTCCAGTGGTCTGATGATCCCTGCTGGGTGTTACAGCCCTCCAGTGGTCTGATGATCCTGCTGGGTGTTACAGCTCTCCAGTGGTCTGATGATCCTGCTGAGTGTTACAGCCCTCCAGTGGTCTGATGATCCTGCTGAGTTACAGCTCTCCAGTGGTATGATGATCCTGCTGGGTGTTACAGCCCTCCAGTGGTCTGATGATCCTGCTGGGTGTTACAGCCCTCCAGTGGTCTGATGATCCTGCTGGGTGTTACAGCCCTCCAGTGGTCTGATGATCCTGCTGGGTGTTACAGCCCTCCAGTGGTCTGATGATCCTGCTGGGTGTTACAGCCCTCCAGTGGTCTGATGATCCTGCTGGGTGTTACAGCCCTCCAGTGGTCTGATGATCCTGCTGGGTGTTACAGCCCTCCAGTGGTCTGATGATCCTGCTGGGTGTTGCAGCCCTCCAGTGATCTGATGATCCTGATGAGTGTTACAGCCCTCCAGTGGTCTGATGATCCTGCTGGGTGTTACAGCCCTCCAGTGATCTGATGATCCTGATGAGTGTTACACATATCCACCGCTTGGATCTTATTCCATCGGTTCTTTTTATTTCATTAATGTAGCTAAACGAGGCCAATACGCCAGCCTCAATACGTCCTGCTGGTCGGGTAGTGGTTGTACAGCTGCAGGGGAAGCACCGGAGGAGCGGTAGCAGAGCGGTACTAGAGCGGTACCAGAGCGGTAGCAGAGCGGTACCAGAGCGGTAGCAGATATATTACTAGTTTTCTATAAGAGAACTTGCTCATAGGCTTAAAATAATTAAATTCCTAGACAAATTAATTCAAAAATAATTACTAAATAAAAACACAAATATATTTTTTACGTTAAACATGAGTTGAGAAAAGGTCCAGTATGCAATAAACATCAAAGAACATATATGCTAATACAATGATTGTCATTGCTCAATAATATTGAATTTGTGTCTTACACAATACGCAGTTATGAACCTCCAGTGTTAATTGTGAAATTATCACTCGATATATATGAACATTGGTTAACATGATGATGATTAATCTACCCACCTGAAAATGTGATAAGCAGTGTATGTAAAGCTGCTTTGATATACTTATTATCTGTTTATTTGGCCATTTAATGTTCTTTATTATGTTTCCATCAAAGGGCATATTTTAACATAGTTAAGCAAATAGAATACAATGAGATACCATATTTCAACAAAAATACTGTGGCCACTACCATTCAACTGTATATGTAGTATATATTTTACAGTAAAGAATTGTATCTATCAGATTGATTGATTGATTGATGACATTTTTATGACTTTTTCTCCGCAGTGTAGGTGCATTTGTAAAAAGAAAATACATTTAGTACAGGGGGAGAAATAAATATCTGAACAGTGAATAGTGACACATTTTTGGGGAGGAAAGGGATTCCAGCTAATTCTGGGAATAAGATATGCTGTTTGAGTAGATATATGTGCTTCATATATGGTTAGACATATATTTGGTACATTTCTGGAGAAAATAGAATATACATTTTAAAAAATCCAACCCGCAACTCCAACAAATTCCATAGAATCACCCACACGTTACACACATGTGTATATGTAGGTTTTAATTGAATACTTTGTTATCCATGGGAAATATGGTGTATTGTTCTTTATGTTATTGTTCCAATGCTTTGTTTGTTGTGTTAATATTCTAATTCAAATGGTATGTTATGATATTGGTATATATTGTACCAAGCATTTCCCTGCATTCTGTATAAACATATAGGCTAACTGTAGGCCTAAAGTTGACAAACATAGACTTGATTAAAGAGCAGGGGCCAGTACTGTATCAATTACATCATTTTCTTGTACTAGCATAAGTTGTCCTTTAGGGGTCAGTATTTCATCACTCATTCGGTTGAACGCCAGATCCTCATGTTTTATAGTAGTCAGTACAGTAGTCTATGGTGGGCAGTGTGGACCAGTGGTGCAATCATCCAATACTTGTTTATGATATAACCATAGAACACAGTTCTGAAGTTATAAATTAGGTATATATCATATTGTCATAAGATCATCCTGCTCAGCATGGATACATCAGTCATCTCTCACTAACTGCTAACCTACCACATCCTGACGACCAGTAACGGTTACAGATAAAATAAAGGCAAACACCAGGGAATTATTTTCATATTGTAAATATTTACCACCCACTAAATTAGCCCATGGCTAAAGCACATGTCTAGGAATGTGTGGTGAAATATTTATATGTGCAAACATGTTGTCATACACAAATTAATGGACCATCCAAGTAAATGGGGTATGACGTTGTTAGTGTTTAGTAATGAATGCCAAGGCAAGTGAATGATATGTCACACAGTGTAAACAGACTGTTCCTTGCTCCTCTTCCAAAGAAATCGCCTATCGTCTGTTTTTAGGGTTTGAGATCATATGAGAGGGCCCAGGGAAAAAAACATAATGTAGTCCTATAGCTACATATATAACTAACGTTTTGCATCTTTGTAGGCATTTTTTTGTCTTTGAGCACCTGAAACCATTTACCTTTCGTGCTGGGATTGAAGGACAAACGAAATCCCCAAACTAAATTTGCAAACGCAGACATCCCTGAAATTGTTCACTTTGTGTTTCATGGAACAGTAGTCCACATTCAGCACTGTGCAGAGGGATGGATCAATAAGGATGTGCTCATTACTGCCATGTTCAGACACTGTGAAAGGCAAGATACATTGAAAAGAAGGCATATTATTTGACTGCTTTAGGTTATGTGTCTTCAGTGGCACCCCAAGGAAAATGTTGATTTGTTTTGCCATTTAATCCAACCCTGCTGTGGTTTAAGTGTGTGTGTTTGCATCTGTGTGTGCGTGTGTGTGTGTGTGTGTGTGTGTGTGTGTGTGTGTGTGTGCGCGTGTGTGTGTGCCTGTATGTGTTGGGTGAGAAAAATCTTTATATATATATCTTTATAATATTTAATATGATATAATAAGAATATTATATATACAATTTGAATTAACATTTACTTTTCATCAACAGACACCATGATTGATACTTGTGTGGGGAACAATTAGAACCAGCAAGACTAAACTAGACACATTTGTAGAACATAAAAGACAGCTGGAGAACAGCTTCCTTTGGGTCTGTCTGTGCGCTAGCTCTGGTGTACAAAGGACAACTCACAGCCCATAATGTGAATGACCCTGAATGAGGTAAAGGTCATTGTATTTAATGGGGAAAATCAGAAACAGGTGAATTAATTCATCAGCAAACTCGTTTTCAGTTGATTGGCTCCCACTTTGCTTGTCAAATTAAATCAAGGCATCAGACAGCATGACAGACAGTATGACAGACAGCATGACAGACCGTATGACAGACAGCATGACAGACGTCTTGTTGTGGTGCGATGTTTTGATCTAGAAATATCCTCTAGGGTTTATTTGTCATTTTATTACTCTCTTTTGACGTTGTTTGTTCATTTTCTGTGGAGAAAATAAACAATAGACACATACAAATAACCCCAATGATATTACTCTCCCAATACACCATGTAAGGCAGGGTCATAATAAAGCATAACAGAATAATAGGTTCAGTAATTGGTATTCTCAGAGACCCGTCATGGCTTATCATTCTCTTTATTTTGCTTAGAATTATACCAAAGTACCAAATTAATTAATAATGTCAGTGAGTGAGAGGAATACAGAAAACAAACAGCTAAACTAAATAATGCACAAATGAACAACTTTGCATTCTATTTCATTGAACCAATATTACAGACATCTATTTCACAGACATTCCTATTTAAATCAGGCATTTCCCACAGCTTGACAAAAAGCAGAAGTCAAGCTGTGATTATTACTTTTTAGCCCAAAGTGAGGGGCTGCTCCAATTCCTAATTCCTGATTCCTCATTTATTTTCAAGGAAGCGAATCTCACCGTTCCGACTGAGATGACCAGGGCTGTCGGATTCCTATCCATATTATGCTTTGCTTTGGTCCTCACTATTATATTATAGAGAAAGAAATACTGAAATGTTTTGAGATTGAAAAACATTTCACATATCCAATTTGCGATGGAGAGCCCTCCATTCTCTCGCTTACTGTCACTTTCTCTCTCTGTCTCTCTCTCTCTGTTTCTCTCTCTCTCTCTGTTTCTCTCTCTCTCTCTCTCTCTCTCTCTCTCTCTCTCTCTCTCTCTCTCTCTCTGGAGAGACGAGAGTAATCCCAGGGTAGGGGTCAGGGGTTAGTCGGAGGACCCTACAGTCATAAGGTCACTTCCGTTCCCACCACGCGCACATACATAGACACACATGCGTACACGCACATGCATATAGTGACACACACGCAGCCATAACCCCCCACCCCTCCTCCGTATGTTCTCTGCTACTGTAAGACCTCCTGGTGGGGGAAGATGGAGAGGGAAGTGGGTGGTGGGTGGAGAAAATCTGTGCCCAGTGAACAAGCCAAGAGGAGGGGGAGGAGGGGGGAGGAGAAGCCTCCATCAGCCTGCCACTCCGTATTTACATAATAACAGGCTTGTCTCCAGTTAGTTCCACCACCTGCACAGGCTCCCATCTCAGCATTTATTAGATTGTCCATATTAGATTATGTATTGATTATATTAGATTAGCTGTGCTGAATATAGAAGGTGATTGACTATCAGGGAGGACTTTTATTTTGTAGACCGGGACGCAGTTAGACACTGCTACCATTTTATGTCCGTTCAGCAGCTCCTGCTCTCCTGACCGTCCCTGGGAGGAGGGATCCCTCCTCTGTGTTCCTTCTCAAGGTTTCTTCCCTCTGGGTTTGGGGAGGTGTTCCTTGTCCTTTAGAGGGCTTATGGTTTGGCGAGTGTCGTATAGGGTTAGGGTTAGTGCGCCTGGGAAGCCCTTTGAGACTGGAACTTGTACTAAAACAGATTTGACTCGCCACTGGCCGTAGCATTTGGGGATAAAAGTGTTGCACAAGGATGCTGTTGACAGCCTAAGAAGTCTTTTAAAGACTTCTACCGGACCCCGTCAACAAGTCCGTGTGGACCACAGCTGTGTTTGTGTGTTGGTGTTGTTGCTGTTACTGGCCATTACATTTACATTTACGAATGACTTCAACATTTACAGTTGAAGTTTATGCCTCGGCCGGCCACTTCGCTGCTTTTAGCGGGGCTGAAGTTTGACTCAAAGGGAGCCGGCAGGGCTGTTCTGGGTTTGCTTAGATTTTTTTTTTTCTTGCGACACGTTTGACACAGTATACCCAGGAAATATGGCCGTGCGGCTGGGCCGGAGTCCAAGGCCATCTGCTGATGGAAGGTTCTGGAAAGCCGGTTCAGCTGTTCTTGCTCTCCAGATCGTCAACATTACTGCAACATTAGAATGATTATCAATTCCCTCGCTGCCGAGATTACGAACCGCCAATGTGCTGTGGCTTCAACGCTCTGAGCCAGATGATATGTACGCCGTAAACCGAGTGGAGACACAGGGAGTGAAAGGACCCGGGGACTGCGTTATTATTCATAATTATATATGTATTATTAGGAGGAAAACGACCCACAAAAGCCAGTGGGGAGAGGGAGAAACCTTGAGAAGGAACACAGGAGGGATCCCTCCTTCCAGGGATGGTTAGGAGGCCTTTGGTGAGATGAGAATATAATTGTTATATGTAGAGAATGAGGAGTTCAGTTGAGGAAACACAAAGGCATGACTCTCAAGACCAACTATGTAAAAGAACATTCTTAAAATGCTGACTCACCCAAAAGCAAGGCCATTCCCACACTGCGATATCACAGCCAGTCTGTTACATATTTCTAAACCTCAGAAATATTGGTATCGTTGCTTATTCCCCACTTTAAACGGCTACAGGGGGAACTTAGTTGGCCGGTGTTCACCCGATGAAACCTGGAAGAGACGGGGGTCTACCTACTATATGATCCACACATGGAAGAGAGGCCTCATCAGAGAATCTGGTCTCACCCTGAGGTTTTCTACTGGGGTTACTCACTTCCCCACCGAGATGACACACACACATTCATCTGTACTTTGTTATCCTTCTCCCTCTCCACCGATATACTTGAAGTTTAGACGTCCACATCCACATTTTCAGGAGTTAAGTCACTCCAAAAATGACTGCACTTTTTTGTTGTTGTAATTAAAAGCTAATATGTTCAGGGGGCGGTTGAGCCACCCAGATCAGATGTACGGAGGGGTGTTTGTCCAGGTTGGTTTACCCTGGGTAAAGACCTACACCGCGTCCCGGGCCTCTGGTCGGACCGTGAAGAGGTCTTTCTGCACCCACTGGCCCAAAGACAGGTCCTGATTTACTCTCAGCCATCTCTAGTGAAAACATGAGGTCTGTTTGAAGTGGGTCTCGCCTCCTTGACCAGAACGCTGGGTTGGGAGGCCTTGATGGGGCTGGTTAGCCGTCGCTATGGAGACATAGGTGTAGGGAGGGAGGGGGCCTGAGGAGAAGGTCATTGAAACTTATAATGACTCCAGCTCGGGTTTGTTTTGCGTTCTTCTTACTCTGGGCGATGCGAGAGCTCTCTGGAGAGGTTCTTGCTGACAGACCAAACACGGTCGTAAAGCACCGCCACAGAGTTCACCATTTGTCTCTTCTGCAGAACCAGCTGTGGAATGCTCCACTAACGGAGACAATGAACACCACCCCCACCTCCTCACTCAGTAATCAGCTCCACGGCAAATTATATTTAGCAAGGAATTCTTCCTCTGTGTTCACCGTTTACAGAAGTACCCAAAAAAAGCAAATCAATTCAATAAACGCCGGTTCCAGGATTCACCGCCAAGAGAACCGCTTTAGAGCCATCTCTGCTGGCCTTTGTTCCAGTTTGACGTTAGAAAGGAGAGCACCTCGCCGCCCCTTCCTCCTCCTCGTCCTCCTGGCCGTCGGCTTAGCGAGACAAGCAGATCTGTGTCGGCGTTCATGTTCTGTGTGTCACCGTTGCCGGGCGCACGGCGAACCTCTCTCTGGATGAGTCTCAGACCCTAATCCCTGCTGAATACTGTAATTCAGCGCAAGCAGTCTGACAGCCAGGTAAATTACAGGTCTACGCCATCTGAAGGTGCTGCGCTCCGGTAACCCGACTCCCCACGTCGCCGTCTTCCCTCTGAGGTGATGCCCGCTGCTATGCGGCAGGCCTCAGTCTACAGTTTTTATAGACTTCAAATTGGTGTTATTTTTACCCTGCGGCAGCGAGCGAGACCTGCCAGCTCCTTGTGTAATTAAAGGGTGTTTTAATTATGTCTTGATTGGATCTTTCGTTTCTTTTTTTCTTAAAGTAAATACGGTAGAATTCTTGGCAGGGCGTGATCTGGCCGAGGTGCCGAGGTCTCGGGGTATTTAACCCCCGGCGGTGGTGGCTCACCGTGCCAGAGGTGACCGCGTAAAAGGGCCCGACTTCTCCAGAGGTTGTGTGAGCCGTTCAGAAGCGGAACTTTCTGCTGGCAGTGGAGGTGGTGGTGGTGCGGAGTTAGAGGAGGAGGAGGAGGAGGTGGTGGTGGTGGTGCGGAGTTGAGGAGGAGGAGGTGGTGGTGGAGCCGGTGGTGGTGTGGAGGCCTCGGCAGCTCAGGGAGAGCAGATCAAGGTCTGACAGGGTGAGAGCCTGGATGCTCCAGCCTGGCCGGTTGGTCACAGCCCCAGGCCAGGCAGGAGGGAGCGGGCTCACCGAGGTCGTCTGGAGGTCAGGATGCCGAGATAGTGAGAT